>JAECUM010023787.1:0-49017 GCA_016617855.1 Megalonaias nervosa | reverse complement strand
TTGTCTCTGAATTGTAATAATAATAGTTGCCATGACGACGTTTGTTTTCACGGTTGGCACAAGATTTCATATGCAACAAGTATTTGATGATTAGGGCTGTTTTATTTCCAGCTAAATTACATAGGGCCACAACATGGGCTGCCGAAAAAATGCCCCTCGGTCTTTTGAGGTCAAAATAACTAGTTCTAAAATGAAAGCCCCAAGTTTGAACACACTGAGCTTCATCAATATGAATATGTGTCGTTCTCTTCTTGAATTTCTCAGATCAACAAATGGACTAAAGTTCTTTGCTTAAAAATGCTTTGGATGTCCGATTAAATACACATATCTTCCATTTATGAACTTCTCTTGATCGCTGACGTTATTCAATTTGGAAGTCAGTTCTGGACCTATTTAGACTGCTTTTGATCACCTGTGTAATTGCTGATGTAAAACAGAATTCAGGGTTGAATGACAATACTTCATACATCATCTTTTGGAGAATTTCAAATATCAGCGATTTCTCCATAGCCACTTGGCAAAATGCCAAGTACGTCGCGTGCTATTGCAGCTTTGCAATATTTATCTTCACTAGAGCAGAAAAATTCCAATTATTTACGGAACGCTGGACTTGCATATATTATTGCTATTCACCAAATTGGAAACAAACACGATTGATCAGACTGGTTCACGTCTACTTCTTGACTAGTCTCTAATGTATCAGCAGCAGAGAGGGTGAACAGACCAATTTGCTTGTGACATTATTTATAAAAAATAAGCCTTTCTACGAAAAGGAAATCTTAAGGTCAGCGACGTTAAACCACAACCTCTAACCCTGACTCTGTCAGGCCATGAGATTTCTTAGAGATAGATTATCTCGTTACTTTATCTCTGACTCTTTGGTTTTTTTTATGGTGTGTTTATTTTACGTGTTGGTCACTCAACGTTGGTCGTTCACCCTCTCTGCTGCTGTAAATTAAACAGCCATTATAAATATTATTAATAATGATTGGAGAACCACACTCAGCTAGATTAGCTCGAGAGCGACTAGAGGCAATCAAAAAATATTTACCCGTCCGTGATTTAGTTAAACAACAACTACAAGCTCGTAAGGAGTCTCAGGTGGAATTTGCAGAAGGTGCAGAACAATTATTTAAACCGATTGTCGAACCAACAAAGAAAATTGTTACAGCAACTGAGGCAACACAAAGTGCTCTTGAAACATTACCTGTTGATATTGCTGGCCGTATTCAAGCAGCTCAACCACAACCACAGCCACAACCACAACCACAACCACAACCTAAACCAAGAACTAAGATAATAGATAAATTTACGCCTGAAGGTATCGCTGCTATCAGGGATCCAAAAAAAGTAATTGATATTGCCGCGTTTGGATATTATGAAAGAAAAAAATATGTAAAACCAGAACATTTTAAATCTCTAAGCTCTGCCAATTGGATCAAGGATGTATATAGCATCTTTGCTGGTATTCCAGAAATTAGATCTGATGAAGATATTGATAATTTTAATGAATTTGATAAGGATGTATATGAGCATATCGAAAGAACTAAACAATTTAAATTACAGAAACCAGTAAAAACACTTGGAGAACAAGTTCAACAATTTCCACAATCACTTCGTGATTATCCACAACCAAAATTACTATCACCATTACCATCACCACAACGATCACCACGATTACTACCACCACTATCACAACAATTTGAATTACCATCACCACAACGATCACAACGACTACAACAAGAGCTACAACAACGAGAACAACAACGACAAGAAATGATGAAACGATTGAAATCTCCACGACGACCAGTTAGAACAACAGAGGAAGAATATCAAGATCCTGACGCAACTGGAAGTGGTTTAGGAAGTGGCTTTATTACTTGTCCCAATAACGTCCTTGCTGATGTTGATTGACTAGAAATTCTCATGGGAGGAAAACGAGCTGGCAATAATTCCCCAGAAATTATTAATGAAGCAGCTGATATTTGTAAACGATTATTTACAGGTGGTGTTATGGATATTAATGTGTATCGGTCCCTCATTAATGAAATCGCCGATGATTATTACAGTGACTGAGTATGTAATTAGATGCAATTAGTGATAAAATCACTTAATAATAATATGATCGTACACAATACTCATAGACCAACCATGGTCAGGGCAATAAATTCACGATTACCAGTATATAAAACGACCTACGGAGATGGACTAGGTGATGTTGTTCAAGGTCTATTTAGAGGGATAGCCCCAAAAGCAATACCGCTTGCAAAGCAATTAGGAATGAAAGCTATTGACGTTGTTCGTGAAAAAGCTATTGGCGCTGTTGGTGATGTTGCTAGCAAAGCATTCTCGGCGATCAAGGATAGACTAGCGCGATTAATACGCAGACCGCCAACGGTCCGACCTCAACTAGTGAAACTGGCCAGCACTGAAGTGATGCCCGCGAATGTCAGTAAAATAATAAATCAAGCTGCTAATCAGAAACTAGCAGAGTTGGCTACCAACACTAATGTTGGGTTAGAAAAAGAAAAAAATATAACCGCTAGTCTGGTAGCAGGAAGCGGTCTTCGTGTTAGACGAAGACGATAATAATAAAGATGTTCAAGCATATATCTGATCCCGCGTTTGACATGGATGCACCAGTTTTAAAAGATGAATCTGTGCGCGATCATCAGTATTATTCTTATGACGCACGTGTACCTGACGAGCGTGGAAGAATTGAGATACAAATTCAAGATACAAGCAGATACTTCTTACCCGCTGAAGCATTTATCGAAGTAGAAGGTGAGATTATAAAAACAGATAATACTGAATACAACGCTGATGTTAGAGTTGGTTTTGTTGATAATGGCATCATGGCGTTATTTAAAGGTGCAGCATATGTCATTGATTCACGAGAGATTGAGACCTGTCATGAAAACGTTGACGTTGCCACGACGATACTTGGTCTTGCGCGATATAGTGATGATTATTCAAGATCAGCTGGTCCATCAATGATGTTTGTAAAGGATACTTCTGACTACCCTGACAACAGACAATATGATATAAGACGACCAAGAAACTTTGCCGGCGCCGCTGATGCTGATGTAAATCCGGTGGTTCATGGTGCTAATCCAGAATTTAACTTAGGATTTGCAGCACGTCGATCAATGTTACAAGGAAACAGAAGAGCGTTTTCATGTGCAATTCCATTATCACATATATTTGGATTTTGTAGAAATGTTAGAAAAGTTATTTTTGGAGCCAAACACACAGTTGTACTTGTGCGAAAAGCTACTGATGATGATGCAATATGGCGACTTATTGGTGATGCTGGTAAAGTAATTCTGACAAAACTTTCTCTGTGGATGCCATTAATGACTCCAACAATACCTGAAGAAAAACATTTACTTTCTTTTATGAGCCAAGGTGGTAAATCGATGTTATCATGGTTGACAACGACCACAGATTCTATCCAGAGTAACATTAATGGTTTATTTACTTGGCAAATAGCATCACAACAAAATGTTTCTGCACCGCGACATATATTTATTGCATTACAAAATGCTGCACGGGTAAACTCACAAAATCGAAGCATAATGATATTTGATCAACTCGGTGTTTCTGAGGTTTCTTTAAGGATAAACGGACATCAAGAGCCATCCGAGGATATTTTGTTAAATTTTGAGTTAAATCATGTAGCACGTGTATATCTTCGATTAATGACATTCATGGGACGTGATCAGAATATCGATTCTGGTTTACAAATATCACAGTTAGATTTTACAACATTATATCCGATTTATTACTTTTCGCTGGAACATTTAGATTTAACCAGACAATCAGTCGTTGACATATATGTTCGAGCTCGCGTAAACCGAGGAGCTATTGCTGATTACAGAGCTGTCGCTGTTATACTTAGCGATAAATCGATGTTGCTTGAAGGTGTTGGTGGACGAATGAGAGTTATTGATGCCCCAGTAGAAAACATGTAATTAGATCGCTCATAATAATTATAAATGTCACATCTAGTTAATGTCAGTCTGACTCCTGGTCAGATTAAAAAGCTACAATCATCATCAAAAAATAATTGTGCGGCAAAAATATCACTAAAGCGAGAACAAATCGCGAGTGGTGCGAATAAGCTATCATTATCAGAAAGCCAGCATAAGCATTTCAATGAAGCAAAAAAAATTGAATAAAGGTATAAAACTTAATCTTTCTGCGAGTGTCATTAAAGACATCGTTAAAACGGGTGGCATATTTCCGCTTCTTGCCGCATTACCAGCAATAATAGCCGCTGAAGCCCCAGCTGTTGCAAAAGCAGCTGCATTAGGCGCTGTTGGAACCGCTGCTGGAATGGCGTTAAAGAAAGCAACGGGTCAAGGAATTATGCACGCAGAAAACTTAAAAAAAAAGATCACGGGCAAAACAACGCGGAAGACGTCTAAGAGCACCAAATGTTCCACAGCCGGGCCGTCTAAGATTATCAGGCCCAGTATACGGTCGTGGTCTAAGATTACCAGGGACCCCATATTCATGGTACGGAAAAGGTCTAAGACTGCCCCGGTAACTTCGTCATCGAATTCGATGATTTTCCCTATGTCCAATTTTGGTTTACTTAATGCCGCTAAGCAACTGAATATAAAAAGCTTTAGAGAAGTTTTTATGCGTGATCAATTACCTACCGTTGCAATGCGACATGAAACTGGTATTATTAATCTCGATAAAACTCTGGCCCAGGCACTCATTGGGTGGCGTATGCAATTGATCCACGTGGAATTATTAATTTTGATTCATATGGGTTGGCACCACCAAAAGAATTTTTAAAATATGTAAGTACTGCTATGCAAAGTAAGAATTCGATGCGTTCTAAAATCTGGTATTCAACATTACCAACACAAAAAATAACGGATCCACCGATATGTGGTCGAGAAGTACTCGCTGTACTTGATGCTGTATCAAAATCAACAACACCACCTCATAAAGTCGTGCATGAATATACCACGTTGTCACACTTAAACAGATATCAGTAAATATAATGGTAGATATTTATGGAAGATCTTCTCGCAAAGCTCAGCAGCAAGTCGATTTATCTAAATATGCAACTCTTGATCAGCTCAGAAATGAAATCGATGATTTATTAAATATCACAAGTGTGGATCAAAATGAAGTCGTTGTTTTTCAGGATAAACAAGGACGATTAAAAACAAGTAATATACAACTGTTAGATGTTCTTATACGAATTCCCACCGCGGTTATTAATAATATCGTTATTTTTTCTGATCAAGGTAAAATACAAGATTCCGGTAAGTCAGTTAACGATTTTATCAAGCGAGCTGGTGATTCATTCACCGGTACCATTATTATGAACCAAAATAAAATTATAGACCTTGGAAACCCAGCCGCAGATACAGATGCAGCAGCAAAAAAATACGTCGAAGATCAAGAATCTAAGTACTTATTAGTCAACGGTGGTATAATGCGTGCATTTCTCAACATGAATAATAATGGTATTAATAATCTTAGAGCACCAGAATCAGATTTCGACGCTGCAACGAAGAAATATGTAGACGATAAGGAAATTCCTACGACAACTTCGTTAGCTACAATCAATAATGAAATGACTACACTCAATGCTAATTTTTCTAATCACATACAAACTTTCTTAAATTTTCGTAGAAACATAAACAGATCTATTAATGATTTTTTTGGAAGTCCACCAATTGTTGATATCAAACTCTCCGAAATTAACATGAAACTCAACGACATTATTAACGGAATACCTAGTATTGTTCAAAAACTAATCTGATTAAAATTCCACACGGACAAATTAAAAATATCGTGTACACAGTAGCATCAGGATCATCAACGTGGACACCGTGCGATAACACTCTCGAACATACTGCAGAAGTAACTGGGTTATACAGGCTATCTGTGTACGGTTTGGAAATTACTGCGGCCACTTCATTATCACCGAATGTATATCATAATCCTCTGCTGGTGATGCTAACCAAGGACATCAAAGAAACGTTTACCTTAACATCAACGGAAATGCCCCCGAGACGTTACTGGTGGTGCCTGGAATTCGTAGCCGAAACTGTTTAATTACCTAATTAAATGACGTTGTTATTGCATAATGAATCGAGTGACTGAGTCACTTATCGACGTTCAACGTCACAGATACGCTCAAGTATGTGAGTGTCAAACGAAACTAAAAAATATCATCGACGATTATACAGTGAAAGTAAAAAAATATCGCAGACGTATGGTTGTTATTGATATAATTGTTTACTCAGTTTCCGCTGTTATTGCTGGAACCGGATTATTATTATCAACAATAACAATGACAGCACTTGCAGTTGTAACAATTGTCGTTTCAACTTCAACGATTATCGCAGGTATTCTTAATATTATCGCTAAGAAGATATCTACGTGTACAAATGATAAATTACAAGAGTATATAATAAAACTACACACAGCAACAACATCTTATTCTAAACTATCATCGTATCTTTCTGAGTACCTCAGCGATGGTAAAATATCTGACGAGGAGTTCGCAACGATAATGAAAACCTACGATGAAGCATTTAGAATGGAACGCAACGCCTTCTCTAGCGATTCCAGTGATAAAGTGACTTGCGATAAGAATGAAGGTTGAATTCCCGAGAGTGCGTTCTATTAAAATAATAATTAAATAACTGAGTATTTTAAATAAATGTCGGCGTTAGAACTATTACAACAGATCGTCACTAATACAACGCATACAAAAACTACTATGATATCATTAAGTTCGACCAATCCTGAATTTTGCGTTAACTTTCCAACTGCAATTTCAGCAAGTGAAATAGCATTAGCGCAATTAATTACGAGTTTATAATAGCTGGCCAAATATCAGGTCAAAATCGTTTGGTGGACTACCAGCAAACAATTCACTTGTATTTGCGAATAAGAATAAACCTGATGGAACTCCTGATTGGCAAGTTGTTTGAATTTCAACTGGCAGTTATCAAATAGAACAGATTAATGATGAGTTCCAACACAGAATTAAATCTATCACAGGAAAAGAATCCAAAATAGCAATCACTGTTTACTAACCAACATTATCAGCGGCGATTGAAATAAATTCCCCTGATTATGTTGTAGATATTTATCAAAGTTCCATCAGATCTGTGTTAGGATGGCCTGATGTTCCTCCAGACCAAAAGTCGAATGGAATTCCAGAACCAACCAAAAATGAATTTCTCACAACGGAAAAAAGATTTATAAAACGTCCAGAATATCGAAATAACCATCCATGGCACCGTATAAAATTTGAATTTGATCCAAGCAACAATGAACATTACTTTACCGATTTTGACGGTCAAAGGATCCCTAAGATAACTAGATCAGCATTTAATATTATCATCGTAGACGCCAGGACGCAAACTACTAGAGATATTGTTGATGAAGAATTTTTTTAAAAAAATTTTAATGTTCTTAAGCCTGAATACGATAAAAAAACTTAATGATTTAAGAAGTTTATTTAGTTCATTATCACAACATCATGACGATGGTGTAAAAAATCAGATAATCGAAACAATAAAACATTTAAATGGGATCTTATTTGATTTATATATCGCCAATCGAAGTATTATAAACTCTGCGACTGAAGTCAATGGAAGTATTTTATCAGATAAAAAACTTAAGCAATTATTTCTTGATCATTACAAAATAACTGAAAAAGATTTACAAACATTTATAATACCAGATTTAAATAACGCTGAAATAAAAAAACAACTCAACGATGTCATTGATGAATATTTCCCTAAAGTATTTGCAGCGTGGATAAAAATAGCCCCACCATCGGTTATTCTTAAATATAATAATGATCCATACGGTGGAGGCCGTCATATCTCGCCTGGTATTGTTAATATTACATCAACGATCGCAGTCAATCTAGTATGTGATGTAATTGATGGCAGCTATCAAGTAGATCTTTCAAAAAGTAGCGCTGCTGAGCAAGGTTATATATTATGTTCATTTAGTCCTCAAGCGCCACCCGGGTGGTTAATTGTATCTGAACCAATTAACCCCGTTTATCTACGTGTACCTAATCCGTTATTATCAAGGATACATTTCAAACTTACAGACCAAATAGGACGTATTTTGGATTTGCAGAATGAAGTTTTAAGTATTAATCTGTATGTGAGATCATAGAGCGTTATATCGCAAAACAAAAAAATAAAAAATATCCAAATCTAACTCGGATCAGAATAATTTTTTTTTACTGGGGTAAATCGTAATTATCAGAATAAAATATTATTATAAGTAAATAACCTGTATACTTTTACCAGGGATTTTGTTTAGCCATTATCACATTAACTCCACCTTCACTTTCATTTTCACAATGCTCTCTTAACTGTCTTATACGAAGGTTCACAATCTCTTTCTGTTCGTATTCATGAGATAATTCTAACTTAATTTTGTCAATAGCGTTTGAGAGAGGTACAAACAGTTTTACCTGATTATCTGTAACTGTTGCCAGCGACTGTAACATTGCCTGCTGGATAAACTTCATGAATTTATAATCAGATGGTAAAGTGTATCTGTTCTCTAATTTCCGTTGTTCTAATGATTCAAAGTCAGACAGAATTTTTTCAGGATTAAGATTATCACATATATTTACACCGTTATGCTGTAATATTTTAATCGCAGAAATAATAACATTAATATTTTTAGAATTCATTATATTATTAGTGTTTGTTTAATATAAAAATAAAATCAGAATAAAATAAAAATAATAGTCCCTAAGGACTGTTTCAAGATGATTATATACATTTGATTATGATTATATACATATGATTATGATTATGATTATATACATATGATTATGATTATATCTTAATTAAGGACAACACAAAACACAGAATCTTAATTACAGCAGCGTATTTACAGCAAGCATATTTACAGCACAGTTTAACCCCATGTGAAACCCCTAGGTTGCCAAAGGTCATTCTAGTAGGCTCAGAGGTTATACATAAACTTATCTTATGGACGCAGACGCATAAACACCCACCCACCCCCAGCGAATTCCTAATCGAAACGAAATACTAGAAATTCAGAGGGCTGTCTAGGCATTGTGATTTTATGTAACCCCTTAAATCAAGCAAGCATACTTACAGTAACAGTATTTACAGTAACGTATTAACATATTTACAGTAACGTATTAACACATTTACAGTAACGTATTTACATATATTTATAGGGACAGCACAGTTACATATAAATTTAATTCTAAGAACTTTAACTCTAGGACAACATACAAACTTATCTTAAAGACAATACTACGGGCCTTCTCTACGTTCAATAGAAATTTTTGCACACTCCCCCATCATAATCACCCAGGGAGTGCAAAATTGCACCCACCAAGTGACATGGTGGGAGAGTGTACAAATTTTCTATTGAAACAATAGACGGGCTGGCTACGCCCCAATAAATAATAAATTTTGGCATAATATCGCCTTTCGTCCGACAGTATGCCGGTCTCGAGAATCGAACCACGGACCTCGAGCATGAAAATCCAGCGCGTTAACAATCGGCCACCGGACTTCAGTATGTATATATGTTAAAAACGTTATTATATAGTTAGCGCATAAGTATACAGAATAAAATCAGAATTTATTATAAATGTATTGTGCATTTCTTAATAAAATCAGAATTTATTGTAAATGTATTGTGGATTTCTTAATAAAATCAGAATTTATTGTAAAATGTGAATTTATTTTCAGTTTCCAAATGCTTGAGACTACATTACACAAAACCCACAGCTAAAAGTCTGTATTAATCAGACGTTGCCAAGGATACTAAAATAATCGATAAGTTAGACGAACACGCAATGCCATTCATTTCTAAAAATAACCTCATGTATACAATTCACTGCTGAGATATATATTAACCGATATAACACAGATAATATGTGACTCAGGTTAGCTTATTCTTTGTTTTGTAATAGTAAAATTAGCTACAATGGGCTTCTTGGAAACATTAGTGTCCTTTGGGACATTTAAGCTGCATAAATCTCTATTAAATATATGTATATAAGACAAATGGATTTTGCTGTTTCTTGATTACAACAAAATCCTGGAGGAAAATTTGCGTGCTGACTGTACACACAATTACATATCATTTTTATAAACGAAATTTATGAAAAAGGAAGATATATCGATACTTACTTATAGGGTTGGACTCTTCAGCCACTTGATAAGGTGCAAAAGCAATGTGGGTTCTGACCAAAACTCACAATATCATTAGTACAACAAGTACGACAACTGCAATATTTACTATTATGCTTGACGTAGTTGTCTCGCTTAATCATCTGATACCATAAGAACATTACATCAATGAAAAAAAAAAACACCTGCATAAAACATGAAACTAAACAAACTATGAAAGCAAAATGAGACGATACTGGTTCATGAAGAAGGTTCTGGTAGATTAACATACTAGAATCTGATTTTTTGTAGAGATCTTTTGGAAAAAGCAGATCTCGTGATATTATCTGCCACGCGTTTTACTGAAGGTGATATTATCTTAAAGTATTTACCAGCAGAATTAATTGATTTAAATATAATTTCTTCGCCATCTGTATTTATAGATTTAACAGCTCTCTGTCTGAATATTTTACACCTTCCTGTATTTCCACGTGCAGAATTATGACTGTGTAACAATTTGTAAGTTATTAAGCGAGTTATCAAGTTTGTCACCACTGATGTGATCTATTACAAGTCCATCTTTAATGACCCCAAATTAACACTCGAACACAAACCTATGTGATAAATAATTTTTATTTCCATTAATAGTATATCTAAGATAACCAGTATTAATAACATTACCGACTGGTTTCTTTAATCTACAGTTCCTAATTACACTATCACGAGATGCTTCATAATTGGTGATGATTGGATGCTTTACAAATTCATTTTGCTCCATTTATATACTAATATTGTTTGTTTAAATCATTATTTTGAAAATCTAGCGAGATAATCTTCCTCGGTTTTTATAGGAGATTCAGAAGATGTCTTTTTTTTATCATAATATCGTTTCAGCTACCTTGTCTAACGCATTGCATGTGAAAGCCGCAGAATTCGTTTACGCATGCTTTGTTACAAGAAGTATATCCGATCATAAGCCAATGGCATCGATTCTTTGTTTGAATCATATACAAAAGATTAAAATTCAATTAAATATATATTTGTCTTAATTATAATAATGCAGGAATTATCCGCGCTTGAACATTCTGGAGCTAGATTTGATCTTGACAGACTGCCGAAACATAAATTTAGTTTTTCGATGCAAGATCTAGCTTTAACGAATAAAGATATAACAAAACGTATCCGTGAAGCCAAAAAGGAATTTCGCGACGATGGTGCGGTTCATGTGGTCGACATTCAGAATTGAAAATACTGTTAATATGATGAATGACAAACGAGGAAGACAGATTATTGACTACCTTGATCAGAAATATTTTATTTTAATAAAATTTATTGTAAAGACAGACGATGACACTTGGATTATTCGTGACAAACGTGATTCTGTCCACATGCAGTCAGGAAATAATATTGTTCTTAGTAAAAATTCCAGACCAGGAATACTTACTGGTATTGACAAACCATATTACGAACGTGCATACCCTGTGACTGCGGTTGTATACGCGGTATATCCGTTAAAATAATAAACCTGACGTTAGGGATCTCAAACCCATGAAATTGTCAAGAATAAATTGCGTAGCTGAACGGGTTACAGAACACTTCACAAACGCGATACGCGGAAACGGTTTAACGGATTTACGACGTAAAAAAATAAACACCTGGGCAGAAACAGTTAAAGATACCGGAGCGTCTATCAGCGACGTTGCTGAGCTGGGAAAGAAATTAAAATCCCCAATAACGGCGAAGACGTTAACCGGAGAGATTTTGTACAAACCAAAATATAAATCAAGAGGAGCTTCGATAGATATTATTGATCATAACGCACATGCATGGACTGTGATAGAACGGTTAAATTTTATAATGGTCATGTATTCGATTCTATCAGAAATATCAGTAAAATTGACCCTGTATCTGTGTGACTGTTTCAGAGTTCGGAATATGATTATCATGATCAGTTTGTACGGTCTAATGGTGATATTTATCATACAGAATTTCTCCACGAAGAAATGAAAAATCTTGCATTAAAATATACCTCTGATTATATTAAGGTTGAACAATTACTTAATAACTGTTTTACCGTTCCATCAATTGCTGCTCACTACGCTCATTTAAGATCTTCGATGCTAGCGTATGTTTCGATAAATTTATTATCGATGATAAACAGATTTCCTCGTTATGCAGTCAGAGTCGCGACAGATTCATTTTACATAAACAAAAAATATGCGGATTCGTTAAAACAATTGCGTATTAACGATCATGCATCATGGGGCGAATGGAGAATAAAACATGAAGATATAATTAGTTATTCTGAATCTGCTGATGTTGAAATTGCGAAAACATATTACAAGAATAATCAAATACCAAGGATGTCATCGGCACCATCTGTATGTGATCCTGTAGCTAGACATAAAACCGTTTATCTTAATGGGTGTGGTGGTTCAGGTAAAACAACACGCGCGATTGAATTATTTAGTAATTGTTCTGATATTATTGTTTTGACACCGACACATAAAATCGCCAGGGAAATAAAAGAACGAGGAGTAAAATCGTGTACATATCATAGTTTCTTTAGATGTTGCGCAGACGCATGGACTCCATCGCGGATGGGTGAGAAATACATTCCTAAAATTATTATCTGGGATGAGATATGCACGGTGTCGCTAGAGGTATTAAAAATATTTCGTGATTGGCTGTTATTGAAGAATACTGCTGTGAAAATGTGTGGCGATCATGGTCAGCCACCACCTTTCATTGGATCGTCTCCACATGAGTGGCTGAAAATATTTGTAGATTATTACGAAGAAATAACTGATGACCATAGAGCTATTGATAAATCACTAAAAGAGTTTAAAAAGTTAATAAGACTACAGCCAGATAAAATACAATGTGAAATAATGCGTAAAGTAATTCCCGAAACATCTATGAATAATTTTTGGACTTTATGGAGACCTGCTGATTTGATAGTTGCAAGTAGAAAAATAGTTAGCGATACACTTCAACAACAATTATTTACGTTTCACAAAGTAAAATTTTCAAATCTACCTGTACCTTTGTGTTATCGCCCAGCAGATACTCGACGACAGAATGTTGATGTTGAGATTCCTGGTGGTGGAATACAAAATCTTGTGTTAAATGATATTGTTTTAGTTGTTGTTGATGTTGTTGAGAGCGCGTTAAGTATGGATAAATCGCCGTGGACGTTAGGATACGCTATAACGATTCACTCGTCACAGGGATTAACTATTACCGATACAAGTATTTGGATTGTCGATGATCGTATTGAGTGGTCAAATTTAGTTTATCTTGCGGTGTCTCGAGTCAGAAGAATATCTCAACTGGGCCGGGTTATCATGGATTGCGTAATAACCAAAGAAATTCCTGACAACTTTGTCGATATCAATAAAAAATTAGCGAGTTATAAGCAATGTGACAAAAAAAATAATCGCGATTTTAATATTGATGCTGAATTTATTATAACACTAAAAGCACAACAAAATAATCATTGTGCAAGTTGTAACTGTAATATGCTGTGGCAGTACTCGACTAATAATCCAAGACAATTTACCGTTGATAGAATTAATAGTAGTCTTGGTCACACACGCAAAAATGTAATGCTGACCTGTCTTGAATGTAATTGACGTCGGGGCGCTGGACACCCTGGTGCAAGTTTATAAAAGTGAACGCGGTGGTAATTGTGTATTTATAGGAATTATTTGTAATTGTTCGCGTACAAATCCACGCGGAGGAGCAGTTGAATCTAATCTGTAGATTGCGGGTCTACCTGTGGACCTTACCACGCTAGAAATTTTGTGTGTGGTCACACTCCAGATAGGATCAGTTGCTATTTTTCTACCTCCTTCAAGTTCACCAGGTTCATATAAATATCTTACAGTAACATTACCTAGTACTGGTTGAGAAGATGATTTACGTTGTATTGGTATATATTTTTTTTGTGATCGCATTAGAAGGTTTCATAGAAGTTGCACGAGTCACTTCGTTGTTCAACGCAGCTATCACACTCGGTAACCTTGCAACCCGTTCACGAGATCTCTCTATGGACTTAAAGTCAGCAGATATTCCCCTCGCGTATTGGTATCCAAATAACCGCTCAGCAAGCGTTCGATTAAACCGTTCAACGATTGCCTGATCACGATGAATTTCTCTGTGTCCTTGTCTGATTTTAACGTTATGTCGCTTCATCAACGATGATACCGCACCAAGAAATTCTTTGCCAGGATCAACCTGTAGCAGTTGTGGCCATCGTAGACTACCACGTTGATAAATGCTTTCAAACGCAGATGCAACTTCAGTCGCTGTTTTAGTTGATAATGGTTCTGCTTCTTTATATCTACTCGCAACGTCAACGACGGTTAACGCGTATCTGTATGTGTATTGACGTCTACCAATTTTAATGGTATCGTGTGGTAAAAACAAAATATCTGCTTGATGAACTTCATTAGGGGTACTAACATCAAAATGTGCATACTGAATTTTTTTAGGTGGTGGTAGATAGATTTACCATATTGCCTGTCGTGCTAACCACGCTGCAGCGACATCACGTGAAACTTTTGCTGCTTCATCAAGTTTACTAATCGCTGCTTTACCTCTCCAGTATCCTCTTGGGCTATAACAAACAGATTCCATTATTATGATAATAAACAGTTGATTAATTACCAGCCCCTAACATTATTTTACCTTTCAAACCAGCTTTTACCAGAAAAGCAGCTAATCTTTCTCGAAATGATTTATCTTTTACATTATTTATGGCATGAATTAATTTTATATCGGTGAGATGTCGTTGTTGTAGGTTCTTACTTTTATACGCGACATCGTGAACGTGACACGCTTGATCAGTTGCTTTTATTGGATACTCTCCAGGTTTTGGTTGGTCTTGATTATCGAGTCGGATATCGAGACGAGTTCCAGGACCACAATAATTATATCCAGGTAAATGTTTCTCACCAGGATACTTTGCCCATGGAGCCTCCTGGTAATTTACCTAACGAAGCAGCGATATCTCCACTTGTCTTTAATGAAATAAATTTGTATTTTTTTGTACCACATTTCACACACCTGCCTGTAAGTGCGCGCCTGTTATTTTTTGTTATTATTGTCGTTAATCCACTGGTGGACCTATGCGCTCTACATCGAGCACAATACAAATTCATATTATTATTATATGAATATAACTGACTTCTCAGCGACACGAAAACAAGAGCCAGTCAAGCATCATCCAGCGCTACCAAATTCTATCAGATCAATTATACTTGGCCCATCTGGGTCTGGTAAAACGCAATTATTACTTACTCTGATAATGCGATGGCTCAAGTGGGATAAATTATATTTAGTAGCACCATCTGTAGATGATCAACGATGTTACGAAGTACTTAAAGATTTTAATGAAAATGCAAAGTCGCTGATGTGTCCTGATAATGATGCTATTGATTTTATTACCGATATAGATGAAGCTCCATCTATAGATGATCTTGATGGATGTATCAATAATCTCGTAGTATACGATGATGTAATGCTGGATAAACAATCCAATCCAGCTCGGATATTTTCGCAAGGCCGTCACAAAAATACAGACGTAATTTATTTAACTCAGAAATATACGCAAATTCCTAAAGTAATCAGAGATAACTGCAATATCTTAATTGTGTTCAATGGAGTAGATAATTATACTTTACAAAATATTTATTATACTTGGTGTTCAGGGGATATGGATATGATTAAATTTAGAAACTTCTTTTCAAAAGCACAAGCTGTTCCGTTCGGATTTATAACGATAAATTTACATGACCCAAGATCTAGATATCGTATAGGTCTGGATAAAATCTTTGGTTAATTACAGCAGCAGAGAGGGTGAACGACCAACGTTGAGTGACCAACACGTAAAATAAACACACCATAAAAAACCCCAAAGAGTCAGAGATAAAGTAACGAGATAATCTAACTCTAAGAAATCTCATGGCCTGACAGAGTCAGGGTTAGAGGTTGTGGTTTAGCGTCGCTGACCTTAAGATTTCCTTTTCGTAGAAAGGCTTATTTTTTTATAAATAATGTCACAAGCAAATTGGTCTGTTCACCCTCTCTGCTGCTGTATCTCTGAGACTGGGAACCAGTACAATGGTTGCGCTCCACAGATATTTCATAATTCTGACAGAACAACATGTGTAAGGTGGAGATGTTTGCATTTACATCATGTACAATGGAGAGAATGTTGGCATACCTCTATGTTAATTTGATGTAATTTGGCTGAAATTTCTTTATATGTTGTAGTTATTTAAAATCGTGTGTAAATCGTGTATGATCTAAGCACACAGCTGATCAAAATGGATACTGTCATGTGATCGGAAAATCATCCTGGACTAGTCCAAAGTACAACAACGTTGGCAGTTACTAAAATTTGGAAAATGAATTTAGCCAGAGTATCCAATAACAGCTTCTGAAAGTGCAATGAATGAATTACAAAATATATCAAAACTAAGATAAAGGTATCGGCTGGGGTTTTTTGGGGGTGGTGAAAACCCTTCTCCCTCTTCGGTCCTTCGGACGTCGTATTCTGGCCTATTGGACTATCGTCATCGCCCTGGGCGCCATTTACACCAATGACACCAGGCGCCATTTACCTTAGGTAAGTCAGAGTCCGTGCCGGGCAACTCTGCCTCGTATTATATTCAAACCTGTTATTGAATTAAACTTAAACGTATAAAGTAAAGTATTGCCGGACACAACGTTCTGTTTGCATATTGCGTACCGGTTCTACCATTCTCCTGTTGACTGAACCTTTCATGTATGAAAGCGAAAGAGACAATCCAGTTAGTACCTTTAAACTTCGAGAAATAAAAGCAACCCCAAAAACCCATGTACCTAGTAAACAACATCCTTCAAAAAAATGGTTAATGCTCCCGGTTCCATCTATTCCAAATCTTAATGTAATGTAATATATCTACCCTGATACAATAATATATTGGTATTAACAGCTGTTCTAGGTGTGCTGATTGAAGCTATATAATCCATCAATCACTTACTATTTCCTTGCAAAGCAATAATAGAGCAGTTTATACAAGCGTCGTGTAGATTCATCAGTCACGTGTCAAGCACTCGTATGAACCATAAGTTAGTACAAGTGGCCAATATTCTATAAGAGCCTTTGTTCCTGTTCGACTTCCTCGCTGCCTTGGATATGTATTTGCAACATCGCAGCTGTTTAAATATACAAGTATACATTTTCTTGAGACAATATGATTGCAGGAGTTTCTTGTTTGTTATTCCCACTTTTGATAGTGTGTATTTGTGGAAATCAGTTTGACCCACATTTATTCCCCCAAAATGGTCCCTTTTTTGAGGGATGGTACATGAGAATTACAGATTTCGACAGGCGCGATAGCCTTGGGATTTTGTTTGGACATGTATTACCTAAACAAGGAATAAATACTTCCGAGCCATTGGTAATGGCATCCATCCTTCGGAGGGAAAACTGTCAGAAAGGAGTTTGCCAACTTGTTTCATACAACGCCATGTTTACGCCCGCTCAGACAAAAGTTACCGTCAACGGAAAGCCCGTCATTTCAAACCCGGATGACGCATCCTCAGCGAATTTCCAGTTTGAGATGAATTCTGGATCAGAAGGAGGCTTATTCACCCAGAATGCCAACTCGACAACTTTCGACTTTAGGATCGGTAACTTGTCTCTCAGAGGGGAATTAGGGCCCAGTGTTCCATGGGCCCCAAATGGAGGGGGTCCGGAAGGTTGGTTAAGTCATCTACCTCTTCCGCTCCACTGGTTTGTGTACAGTCTTCGTTCTCCTCTCAAAATGTACGATCTCACTGATATTGGAAAAAAACAGACGATGGTAGGACACCATGGTGTCGCCCATCTTGAGAAGAACTGGGGACTTTCTTTTCCCAAAGCATGGATATGGGCTGAAGGTGTTTCAGATTACAACAAGAACATTTCATTCGCACTCTCGGGTGGACTAGTTCAATTTTCATTGATTTCTTTAAGCGCATATCTCATCGGATATCGGAACCCTTTTGAAAATATTGATATTAACTTCCGACCTGACAATAGTGTTGTAATCTTACAAAAAGACGACTGCAAAAGGGAAGTGAACATCAGTGCAAAATCCTTGTTTTACACCCTCGAGATAAATCTCTTTAGCACAAACTCTTCTTTCAGTTCATGTCTATTTGGGCCGCAGGAAACTGGTTTCAGGAAAGCTTGTGTTGAAAGCTATGATGCCATTGCCAACATACAGGTTTATAAAGGATCCGTCTTGGACGTCTTTATTCATAAACTCATCGACAAGCAAACGCTGACAGATATCGCACTGGAGTTTGGTGGAACATATGTTTGCGGGAATATGTGTATGACATAATGATGATTTTATCGCGAGTTTCATTTGTAGTTTGTCGTCCACCTTGACTTGACTCAAGTTCTCGCTTTCTAATTTCCTTTTAGCTATAATTTTCTCATTCGAGTCATTCAATGGCTCATATACAGCGACGGAAGATTCCACAATACATGCATAGCTATGCACCCCAATTAATATTGAAGCACTAATAGTGATTTTTTTCCGGCTTTGTTTGGAACATAGACTGGGAGCTATAGTTCGACATTGAAGATTCACTATCACACTTTGCCATCAGTTCCAGTCAGAATTACTTCCCTTGGAATAGATATTTGCCATCTTTAGCGTCTACAATCCTTGGAGGTAATAATGAGAGGAATAGTGATTCTTTTACATATCATAATAAAAAATAATAACCAGAAACAGATCTAGAAATACCGGTTATCCTACAAATTGTATCAGTTATATACTTGTAAATGTCGTGTTGGGTTTATTTTCTCAAGACATATTGGTTTCTTCTACTCGTTCAGTTTTTTAGGGAGTTAATTTCTGTCATAAACAAATTTTTTAAATGGTAGGTTTAACCAGAATATGGCGGACGGTGATTACAGGGAAATAAACATAAAAGCCTATGGCAATATATAAAGCTTTCATTTAAAAAAGTATACTGTTTTGACAATACGGAGAGGAAAAGAGGGGGACCTGTTTCTGACAGGAACCCTAAAAGTACGTCCCAACTAAATGAAACAAAAAAAATGTTCTAAAAACTTATAGAGAAAGCACTGCAACAAAATAGCTATGTAAATAAGTTTTTCCGTCAAGATTCTTTTTACTGCATAACAAACGTACACCAATTGTGGGGGGCGGATTTAAAAAAAACGACATAAAAGCCTTTAAATTTTTAGGACGCCATGGTGGAGGGGGGGAACACTTCAAGGGCCGATAGCTTAACATAATTGAAGGACGGAGAAATGCCCATAAATAAAATATGAAGACTTTCTAAGGTTATACCCGGCTTTTACTGTTAATCTTTTTGGAAGTATCCAACAGCTCTAAAGAAATGGTTCTTTTTTATTTTTTGTTTTTAATGTTTGTGTGTTACTAAATATTTAGTAAATGCAGCGTTGATTCTGATATCACTTCTACCAATTACACCCATTATGGAAGTTGATATATGATGGATAACGATGCTTGCATAATATATGTATTTCCTTGAGAAGAAGTCAGTCTAGTTTGCATGCTCTCTGTTATTAAAATTAGTTCGTGTAGAGGTAGTAAAGATTAGAAAGTAAAACAAGATATTTATTCCTAATAGGTTTTTTATGAGTGTCCATTATTCAATTGAGCCGCTACGGTTTTTCACTGGTTAGCATGTCAAAAGTTGTGGGTTCAAATCATGACGTTGGATTAAGAGAATCTATGTTGGAGTTTGCACCGAGGCAAGGAAATCCCAGTCAAGGGGTTATATTATTTGTTTCTTCGCAAGGCTTTGCCGAGGGGGGTGGGGAGTAGGGAGAAAATAATGTAACCCCGCGACTGGGATTTCCTTGTCTTGGAACAAACACTGACATAGATTATTTTTCTCACCCAGATTTTTCCATCTAAATTAAAATAACCCTGCACTTTTGCAATATAGTTAGAAGATTCAAAACAGTATTCATCAGGTACTAGTATTGCCTCTCACTCTCTATAAAGGTGATCAGGTTTTGTATTCTTTTATGAAAATCTGAATAATTATCTAAGCAGAATCTAGCTATAAATGCTGCTCATAGAAAAGAAACAAGAAAATCAAGAAAAAGGTTATAATTTTTACGTGTTACAAGTATTGCATCATGAGCGTCTCGAGCCTCGTGCTTTTATTTTTGTACAAGCGCATTAATACGAATATATAAATGAGGGCAATGGGGTGCCCAGTCGATTCTAAGTTCACAAGTTCTACGCATGAGAAAATAGAAACATAAGATCATTTGATACTATTATTGTATTATCACATTTAACTGATGGATGCCATGTGAAAATAACAATAAGTAATTAATATCTTTAATACCGATAACTTTTAACTTTACCGCAGTTCTAATTGGAAAAAGTTGTATCGTAAGCAAAGGTACGATAAAGTATAAGGTTTTAACGAAGTATATAATGACTGAGGAGATTTCTAATTCATAATATTCTTGGAAATTTATATTTTCTGTCCCGGAAATATGGTAAGTGTTGCTATTACTGGTACAATTATACGCTACATGGAAATCTTCCTGTGGAATAGCGTTTGGACTGATGAATGAACCACTCTGATTGCTAAGTGCAGGAATTTTCATTTGTTTGCAATGTTTGATTCAGCTGGGGATGTTTGGGGTTGTATTGTATACTCGAATTAAAGACGTAGGCACACAGCATAATCGAATTTAACATGGACATCAATATTGTAGCCTTGTATTTTACAATGTTCCTTTTCTAACTTGCAATTACATTCTAATATTCTTGTGATTCGGTTGAAATGAAAAATCGATAATTGATTCTTCATAATAAACATCCTCTGGTATTAATCAGTTGGGCATATTGTTTCTATTGCTCATGGGTAATTTCATATGCGCCTACCAGTTCATTGTGGTTGAGTTGCCTGTGTCCCGGAGCGTTTAAGGGCTTATCAGCACAATTTTCGTCTGTCATGTTTTGGAGGCTTGGGAAAGTAAGTTTATATTATATGAAATTTGTTATTCACAACATTTTTCTTGTCCTGAAAGTTTTCGCCCCGAAAAGTAGAACCGTTTAAAATAAAGAGCATTAATCGTGGGGGGGGGAGAGCATTCAACTATCGTTTACTATTAAGTTTTTTAAAACTTACCAAATAATTTAATTATCTAAATTATAAAATGAACATTTAAAAGAAGCTTACAGTATTACGAATTAAATCCAAATTAATCCTCTAAAGTTCTGTAAGTTCAAAAGAATCGAGTGTTCCGAATTAGTTCCATGTCATCGAATGTATTGATGTTCCAATAGTCTTGACGTAATTTTTTAATCCAGAGTCAAAGAGCACTTTGTAAATCCAATGAATAATCCAAACAAATGGTTTACTCTGAGATTATCACTAAATACAACATCAAACCCATCTGCAGACTGATATTAAAACAAGAACATATGAAATAAGAATGTAGGAATTAAACAACCGTTCAACTCTTTCTACTTATTACGGCCCTGCATCGCAATAATGTTTACGTGACTTATGTCACAATATCCCTCGTCTCAACAGAATCCATCTCAGTGACCCACCCAATGGAAAATCACCCCAAACTTGTACCCAGGTACATTACTAAGATTAATTTAAAATTATTAACACGTATTTATACCACATATGCAATCTACAGAGACGTGACAAAAGTGAAAACACAACATACACATAACACTCCATGTATACATTTTTCTAATAATGAGAGAAATTGTCTTTGTTGCATTTTCTGATACCCAATAACATCTGAAAGAACAACATTTTTATTTGCGAGAAAACATTTATTCTATCCGTATGAAGATAATTCATATTTTAGGTGACTAGTATCATGTCACGACTTTTACAGCTTATCCTGAATTACGCCCTTTGTAATGGCTTAGCAACCATATCTCATGGCCGGAATTCACGAAATAAAAAAACAAACCCTGTAAAAGTTTATTAAATTCGTGTTTGAAGACGATATTTTGGATGGGTGTTTTAAATATTTTGCTCGGTCTGTCTTGTTCTTGGCTACTCTTTTTGACGTCTGTTGGTCTTTCTGTTTATTCAATTCCCCGCCTATTGTTCAAATATATATTCAAAATGTTCAAGACATTTCAAATTGGTTTCACACTTGAGAAGTTGAAAAGCTTCGAAACAACCCGCACCTCTCTCTCTCTCTCTCTCTCTCTCTCTCTCTCACACACACACACACACACACACACACACACAAGTCCTTTGTGTTAGTAATTATTCGCTAATTATTTATTTGGTAATTATTCACTTAAAAATTATGAACAGGCACAGTTTGATAATTTCAAACATGGACCAGTAAAGACTTTTAAACCTCTAGCTATAATTTCTTTTCTTCTATGTTTGTTTAACAAACGTTTTGAAACTTGCAAACCGTACATGAGCCTTACGTACTCTTGCCTATCATGACAAGTTTTCAAGTACTTAGTTACTTCCGGCCTGTTAACTGAAGAATAATTGCAGTCTGCTCCGGAAATGACGATAAGCTGATACTGATATCGTTTCATTCTAAGCTAATATTAACTGACCTTTCAAATGTAATGTCCTTAGTGACTGGCTGAGCAAAACCGAAGTTGAAACCTGAGTTCAGAAGCTTTACGATCGAAGTCCAGACGGGTTTGTCTAGTTTGACGCCTACAATTTTAAAACGTCACTCGTAATCAAATACTGTAATCGCACGTGTTATTTCAATTCAAGTGTTTCTTGTAGTCATCACCCCTCTTATGCATAGTTATTGTATTACTCGATGTACTTCTCTTTAGCCTTTGAATTAAGAACAGCTGTATTGCACAACATGCTGTGCGACACGTTTATCGCAGCACTCGGAAAAGACTTTTGAACCCTCGAGCTCAAACTCTCTTTCGTCATGCAATGACAAACGTGTCGCGCAGCCAGCGGTTCCTGATCCGCATAATATTAGTGTCGAGTATGAAGAACTGATACCGTCGAAATATAAAAAAAATAGTTCTTACTTAACATGTCATCAAACCAATTTCATCCGATTGCCATATTTGTTTTATTACACTGGTTAACATGTCATACAGCCAGTTTCATTCGATTGCCATATTTGTTTAATTACACAGATAACATACCATAAATTTATAGGGCTTAAAGTATTTCATAAATTCACATGCAACTTTAGGTCGCAAATTTTATTTCTTTCGGCAACAAGAGTCTCATGCCAATGGAACTTTGCAAAGTCCAAACATGGCTTTCTGTGTCTCCACAACCAGTTGGTTTGCCGGGAGGTAGGTAGCTTGTTACGTAGATATGAATATTTGTAGTGTGTTAGTACTGATTTTGATAATTTAAAATATAATAGATAAAACCTTCTCGCTTTAAATTTAATGCAATCTACCTAAATGAAGTTCATAAGCGTAAATGTGTTTATATATCTCTATAGCAACGCACAGAAGGTAAATAGCACTAAGCTGATTTGTTGATAATCCTGCAATAAAGAGTATACGCACAATAGATTGGACTTTTGTACCATGAAAGTTTGCTACCAGCGCCAATTAGCAAAACAATAGAATTAAAGCGGAGTTTTACATCTTAACCGACATGTAAGCTGTGAAAACAGACATAAAAGAGTGTGTTCCCTCATAAATTCGAGTCTTGAAATATCACAAAAGTTATATATTATTTGACTGATCTAAAACAAAACACATGAAACCTAAATCTCTCCAAGAGATAAATAGAGATTAAAAATGATAGTCTCACAGTATATTTGTTCAAATCCGAGTTGTCTTATGTAGAATCACTTTGTAGAAGCCTTATTTTGTGGCTTGTAAATTAATATTTTATTTTTTTTAAATCTCGTTTTGTTGTAAACGTTGCCAGTTTGATAAAGGGGCCATTTGTTAGCCCATATTCTTTGCTGATGGAAAATAGAAATTCATTTCATGTTATATAAGTAGTACTAATATTTCTCTGTTTTTCTGTACTGCTTTTATGGTGTTTATTTCATTATAAATTTTATGTAATCTATTAGAGGCAGAACGTCGAAGCTAAACTAGATAAATAGAGCTGTATTATTCTCTCATGGTTACAATATTTATACTCAAGTCCTGTAGTTTTGGAAGTCAGTGTGTTTTACGTATATATATATATATATATATATATATACTCTTCTTTCTATATATATATATGTATATATACGCCGCGCCGCCGCCGCATAGCAACCCACTGCTCTATATATATATATATAAGTAATATTGACTTTTAAAATATTTCAAGTCCTACCATGTATTTATCTCCACGCCTTATTACCAAGCAATAATGTTCCGGCATACATCAGACATTGCGGAGACATTTTTACTCAATGTTACATACTTAAGCCGAAGTATTTCCGCATGGCACATTCAGTTAACTTGACCTAGGATCGGGTCAAGGAAGTAATACTAGTTGAACGTAATCAACTGTCGCCTGTTTCCACAGATTTCTCTTCCGGTCGGATTAAAATGTTTTCATTGCACCAGGACTTGCTAATTGGGCGCGGTATATGCTTCCCCACCAATTATAACTGATTTTTGGCAACAAATGTTTCTTTGTTGTTAGATAATTTTCGAGACATGAGCCCATAATGTACATAGCAATGTAACTGGTATCATCTTCTCTTCCGAAACTGAATTGTTTCTTCTTTATTTAGTATGTTAAAGTCTTGTCGGTATTCAGAGTTTTTTCTTTCTTTCTTTTACAATGGCACATCAATATACGAATGTAACTTGTTTAGATCTTCTTTTAGTCAAGCTAGAAAGTTGACGGTTTGGAAATTTGTTTATTTGAAATTTCTTCATTATAATCTAATTCTTTATTTTTCTCCATAAAACATCTGTTTAAATTTTCCAATTTTTATTTTTCAATAACATAATACCTTTTTCTATGTGTGTTTAGTTCAAAGACAAACTGGCGAACACTAGCTATGTAGACTAGTGACATTTGCCTTATCGCCAATGGATATTTCTAACTGACTCAATTGACAGAGATGCATTAATCTCAAACAATAGACTAATCATTTCACATCCTTAAACCAAATCTATCACATTTTAACTAACGATTAGTTTCCTTCTTCTGTAACAAATGTTTGTAATTCTTGTAATTTTGTAATGTGTTGTTTAATAGGTCATTTTAATTGACTTCAGCAGGCTTTATATTGCTATTGATAACTGATTTTGGGCATAACGGTATATGCCCTTACCCCTCCCCCAACCCCCAACCCCATTGTTTATTTTCAAAAGGAGGACACTACAACAAAGTAATGTTTGGTCTCTTGTGGAAAGAAATTAAAGACATTGCATGGATGCAAAATATGGTGTTGATATTTTAAAGCTACGATGGTATTAGTTCTCATGTCTCTTCTTTTAAAATACTCATTTTAGGCCTGAAATTACTTGCATTTTACCGAGAAATATTTTAGTCATAAACTTGTCTGTGTTTTACCAAGAATTATTTTAGGCCAGAATGTATATGTATTTTGCCAAGAATCATTTGAGGTCTGAAATAATTTGTATTTTACCAAGAATTAGCTTAGATCTGAAAGTATTTGTAGTTTACCAATAATTTGATTACCAAACTTCTCATTATAAATGGCTTTACCTGGTGTCAGAAAGATCAAGATTCGATCTTGCCATGACATGACCCAGATTTTAGAACAGGAACTCTCATTACTAAAATCAAACGGTTTGCACAATGTTCAAGTGGATAGACCATATATAAACAAGTGTGCCAGAAAACCAATACATTACAAAATACAAGCATGTCAATGGATCAAAACTCAAGCATTTGTCAGGGTATTCAGACCCTATCCAAACCAACTGTTAGGAGAAAATCAGTATGCACACGAACAGATACACCCATACCAAATTACCAAGAATACTCTCTTTTGCAAGCACGAGATGTGCAAAACAAATATCAGTTATAGCAAATATTGTTAGTACTAATAATCATGTGTCACACTCAAGAACAAAACCAGCTAGAGAAGGAACTGATCTGAATATACAACCAGACTACAATTATCAACAGGATGAAGCTAAATTAAAAGAAAAAACTACATACAGCAGTTACAACACTTGTAGTCATTCCAGTTATAACAATCAAGAAAAGTGACAGTCCAAGCAATACATAAAAAATCCCCATGTGTAAAAAAATAGAAACATGAGTGAAGGCAGATCTCTTCTGATAGGATAATCAATTATCAAAGGATTCTATAAAACTAATGTAAAAACCCACCATGGTGCAATAATTAACACTATTACGGAGAAAATATTGAAAATGGATATGTCGCCATATCATACTGTGATTCCTTTAACTGGTGGCAAAAATTACAGTAATGGCCAATTTCTAAATGGCATCGAAGATGACTATGAAAGTTTTTTTTTTTTTGTATGCCATTAGGTCTAAATATATAGAGTGCAAATTATCGTCCCAGGTCTACCGCCAAGAAATTATGTACATATGTCTCCAATAACTGATATCTTCGGTACTTTGTGTGAAAACTTTCAATTGCACTTTGTTCCACAATACATGTGGTATGGACTTCTTAATAACATTCTAAACAAACATGCATCAATAAAAATAAAACGAGTCAAACACCAATATCAACCTAAATGGATAACTTCTGAAATACAGGAGAAAAGGTATAGAATGGATAAATTTCATAAAAATAAAGAATGGAAAGGTCGTAGAAAATGGCGAAATAATGTAAACTTTTTAATACGTAAATCTAAGAAATGTTACTATGCAATTTGTATAAAGCAAAACATTCTAGCTACTCTTGGCAGTATCTGAATGAGCTCAATCCTTTAAAAACATTCCATTCCAATTCACTTGAGTTATAATGACATCATTGCTTCTTCAGTGCAGGATATAGCTGACATGTTTAATCAGATCCTAACCAATACAGAAAATATATATTTTGACAGTGAACAAAATGGTTGTAACCCAGACTTAAACCCCAATGTAAAGTTTGTAAAGGAGAGAGTTCCTGGTGATCTACAATTCACCCTAGATGTTGTGAGTAAAAGGGACATTCTCTACACCCTTAGCAAAATAACACAAAACGGCATGTGGTAAAGATCAGGTGGGACCAAATGTTCCACAGTTATCTGCACTAGTTATTGCACGATCTGTTACCTACTTGGTTAACCTCAGTATTACTTCAAATGTTTCCCAAATAAGCTAAAATGTGCTAAAATTACTCCTATTTGAAAACAAGGATGTAGAAGTGATCCTGGAAATTGTAGACTAGCACCTTTATAAAAAAGATTAGAAAACCATGTAACGAATCAGGTTTATAACTACTTTATTACCTTTTTCCCCTTTAAACAAGGAGCATTCAGGTTTCCGCAAGAGGATTCATATCACAAAATTAATTGATCAATGGCTGAAAGAAATGAATAATGGCGACCTAACTGGCATAATATTCCAGATTTTAAGAAAGCATTTGATCTCGTTTTGCATGATATTCTCCTAAGTAAGCTTCATTGTTATAAATTTCATAACCATACAAAAAATTGGATTAATTCATATTTATTTGATGGGAAGCAGCAAGTCTCTATAGGAAATGTAGACACTGTCTCCAGTTATATAAAGCATAGTGTTCCACAAGGTTAAGTATTGGGTCCCCTTCCCTTTCTTTAATTTGTCAATGACCTTCCACTAGGTACTCAGTATACAAATACTGACATGTTTACAGATGACGCAACAAGTTCGTAATGAAATAGCAATGTCTATACCCTGGAATGCAAACAAAGTTCAGACCTTTCATTGACTGAGGATTTGTCAAAACAAAATAAAATGGTAATAAAGTAACCTAAGACAAAATACATGCTTATGGGAACATCTAAAGAAACGTTCTAAGTTAAAAAGAATGCCTATCACTGTACATTAATAATAAGGTAGTTGAAGATGTAAACGATGAGAAGCTGTTAGGAATATTCATTGACATAAATCTTAAGTGGGGAAGCAAGTGGACAATGTCTGTAGGACTCTCAAATCAAACCTTTTATTGCTTAGTAGTATAAAAATGTACCTGATAATAGACTCAATAATTCTTTACTATAACGCTTATATACTTAAAACAAATGACTAGTATTGAACAATACGGAGAATGTGTACTAGTTTCCAACTAGAGAGAATTCACAAGCTTCAAAATCGAGCTGCTTGGTTAATTCTTGCTGTCCCCATTGATGCATTATTATCAGATATATTCACATAATTAAAATGGTTAAGAATAGACGAGAGGATACATTTTCTAAAAGCAGTTCTGGTTTTAAAATATAATAAAGGAGATGTTCCAGAGTAAATGACAAAGTTATTCTACATAAATGTCTTCTCTCTATAATTTAAAATCGAATTTCAACAACAATTCAGAATTACCACAACCTTGCATTAAACAACCCAAACGACGTTTACGGTATTCAGGGGCTAAAATATGGAACTCACTTCCTGGTCACATTGGATCTGCTAATTCAGTTAAATCCTTTAAAAATATACATGCATTATTTCAAACCTACATATTAACGAACTAGAAAAAATGCACATTTGAGCTCTGGGATTAACCGTAATGTTACTCTTCAAATTTATCACTTGCTTGTTTTGCATCTTTTATCATAGCATATTTATAAAAGTATGTAAAATGTCTTGTATATATAAATTCATGTATTAATATCTCTCTGCTTTGTGCCTAATGTTGTTTTTTGAAAAATTATAATACCGATGTAAACTTTACTGTATGTCACATTTCTGCAGAATATCCTAATGGCACATCAAAGTAGAAGTGATCATGATTGCTATGTATACATGAAGATTTTGCTTAAAGTCGTTTTGATAATATTATTGGAGAGATGAAACAAAAATTTATATATGCAGTTAAATCCTCCAAATTTCATAATGTATGTTAGTATGTATTTGTAGATGTGCTTACCTGTAAATATTTCTTCTCATGAGAGAGGAAAATGTGCGTGTATATATACATTTTTTGATGAGGGCCTTCAGGGAGATCAGTTATATTTAACTAATTGAAATACCCTATTTAAATAAAGACATTATTATTATTATTATTATTATTATTATTATTATTATATCTTGTCACGAGCACATTCAATGCATCTGTAGTGGCAGAAAACTCTAGGAGTTCTGAATGATAAGATGCGTCCACATTCGCAACTTCTCGGTCAGTCCAGCAGGTCATACTTAGACTGCTGACGTTTGGACCCCCTCGGCTATTTACAAAACATGTTAGACCGAGAAATTACGAATGTAACGAACTGTTTTTTATTGGAAACTTCCTGGTCAATTCTGCGGTCAACCCAATTGTAGAAATCGATTCGATTAGATTGCGGCTTCTTTCTTTATGAATGAATTTCTGTCGAACAAATATCCATGATTTTCTGCAAATTGCAACACCGACATACATCTGAGGCGGTTTTTTTTTTGTTCTGCAGAAGCAGCCGAGATGGTCATAATGAGGGGTCAAATCGAAACACCTAAGGCCTATCCGGTTAATGATGAGAAATAATACAGCCAGCTCAAGTTATCCTAATTTCCTAGATAAAGATAACCGAGAGGATCACCTAACAAAATATAACTGAGTGATTAATTCATTTTTGGCACAGAGGAAATGCGTATTCTTTCCTTTAATAATGCATAATGTCCTGACATCTGGGTATAGGACAATAGAACTCTACCGTTCAATTCACAGGGGCAAGTCAGGAGACCAAAATTAAACCAACTAGTAGGGTTGGAAATACAACGGGTGAGGAATTGTGCCTTCTCTTGTGTATTATTGTTGTAGAGTGTATCAAATGCGGTCTCAGTCTATTTTTAAGGCATTTTTCCTTTTGTTTTTCTTTCTTTGTTATTCTTGACTTAAATTTAGGCATTCTTGGTATTGATTTAACAGAAATTGTTTATTCTTTATATTATGAGCATTATAGTGTGTGCATGTGTGGTTTTACGATGACTTTTAAGACAAACTAGCAGGGTTCAAAATACCTTCCCTTGTGTAATACTGTTACGACTTGTATCAAATGCAGTCTCAGTCAATTTTTAGAGCTATTTTTCCTATCGTTTTCTTTTTATTTTTGGTTATCCTTGACATAGTTCTAGGCATTGATAGAACTGATTTAAAAGAGATTTTTTTATTCATTATATTTTGACCATTTGTGTGTGTGTGTGTGTGTGTGTGTGTGTGTGTGTTTCGGCGACAGTGCATAGTGAGTAGTCTGCCGTTGATGCGTGCCCAGAAGTGAAGTCACTGACTCATAGCACGCTGTTGTTGTTGTTGTTGTTGTTGTATGGTTTAATGCCATTTTTCAGCACACGATAGGCTATACATGGTTTTGCTTTGAAATGAACTTGTGTATGAATAGATGCGTGCATGCAACCATGGACCGACAAATGAACAAAAACATCAATAGTGTTGAAGGCGAAAAATTGTTGATGTAAAATGTGTACCTGATTTCACAGAGATATCCAGAACAGTTTTGGAGTTATGCTCCGGAAACGAAAAGAATGACAGACTGACGGATATGTAAATTAACTTTGTTAAGCGAGAATGAAAAAGCATAGGAAAATTCTGAATAATCAAGTAATGCAAGAACATCAGTTTTTAACGTTTACTTTATTTAATCTTGTTCGAGTCTTATATATATTCTTCTTTGCAATTCCCGGTAAAAACACACCTGCAAAATCATCGAATGGAATTTATGGAATTTTGCTCAAACTTAGATAAAAAAAAAATGACGGCACTCCAGTTAGCCCCATCTGGCTTAATGCCAGTCTACTAGCTCGAGTTCACAAAATTGTGTACATAAAAGCAGAATATGTTTCATTTAGACAGGTGTTTATACTCATGAAAATGCATTATCAGTTTAGACTACAACCGTTATGCTCGCATTCCGAGAAAGAGAGAGAAACTTCAGAAGCTTTTGTTGGATTCTTTTTGAATTATTATTTCACTCGTTTGTGCGTTGAATTTGGCGAAAAAAATTAACAGCAAGCAATGAGAATGCTCAAGTTCTTTGCAGAAGTTATAACATTTCTATATTCTAAACTGCCATTTAAATATCCCTTGAAAAAAAAGGCAAAACAAAAAAACAATAGCAAGAGCTTCTGCAAGAAAGTGGTTGTGTTCAACAATTTAGTAACTAGTGATGACATACCATCACCGCAAGGCACGAATGAAAATCCGCTACTCTCCTCTATCACCTGTGGTTGCTTGTGATACGATTTCCCCAATGCCATAAATATTGATAAACAAAAGGTCTTAATCAACAGCACAATGAAAACAAGTTCTTACACGTCAACGAATGTGCCCTTTTTACGATTGATATGTGATTGCGTTTCGAAGAGAAAGTTGGATATGCTCGTTCAAACAGAATGAAAGCTCATGTGGGGTCAACTTTCCGAAAATATTTACTCTGGCCTGGAACGACTGGTACATTGCAAACGGACCTTACAAGTTCCATTGGCCATTTCAGTTCAACCATTGTGGATAAAACTCAAAGTTGGTAGAACATATCCTGATAATCATAAATGTTTCTTCTCATTGCTATGGGCGCCACACAGTTGTTAGTGTGGCTGCAGGCAATACCATACGATTGCTTGGTCTTAGGAAAGGCGAAGTGAAAAGAAAGATAATTTGTTATATACATAACTCTAATAGGAGTCCTGCAGCTTCTTGCACTTGCATTATGGCAATATACAAACAAGCATACATTCAAAGTAATAAAGACAAGAGGAATTCTACAAGAATTTATATACATTTCAAGCAAAACCTAATGATACATTAACAATAAAATCAGATGTCAGAAAAAAGGTATAAAGATTTAAATGGATCAGAAAGCTCATGTTTCTATAAATGCATCTAAATTTGCACTTCCCCTGTGAGCAGATACTGTGACAAAATGAAGAAAGTAAACGTAATAATGCCAAATGGCAACGGTTATTGAAAGTTACATCTGCAATCCTGTTTCTAACTCCTACTTTTAGGAAATAATGCGATAGAAAGAAAAATTAGAATTATAAATGCATCTTTCAAGAAGAAGAATTAATTTCACTTTCTCTTCTAAAAACCACTTGGTTTTAAGCGATCGTGATATGGTGGTGTGGAGATCAAGGTGTTAGCTATCCATTTTGATCCCTTCAGAACGTCGCAGCCTCCGTGATAGGACCTATTGTCAATAAGTCCAAGGTACCCAGCCTGAAACAGATAATTTTCGCGATGCTTATACGCAGCAGATGATATTTTACCTCAAGAGTTCTTAATATGTTGTTTTAAACATATATTTTAGCAATTATATGCATGGCATTTGATGTACTTAGTCCTGTCCAATACTAATATTGTGTTACAGAGATATGTATCATCTATTGAACTTATAATATAGCTTGTAATTAAGTCATTTATGTTTATGACATTTATATTTTCAATTCTATAATTCAGTGGCTGGCTAGCACTATAGTAAAGTACATGTACATTACATTGTAGTAATCTCATTCATAAGCCAAGGTAGATCGATATGATCAACTCAACAACTATTTAGGTCAAGTGTGCCACGCTTTATCTTGAATGGAGCACATGTGAACATATCATGATCCTAGGGAGTACATTTGTACTGTGGATATATCACCAGCGCCCTAACAGTTTATTGGACAATAAATTAAAAAGTATTGCTGACTAAGTTATTTTGATTCTAATTGTTCTAGACTAGTTTAGTGAATCAAACCATGTTTATTTGGTGCTTATTTAGGGGCTATATAATGGGGATAACGAACCACGTATTCCATTTTACATTTATGTCAGATCTGTAAGAGTCGTTGAGTAGAAATAGTGATTTATTCATATTTGTTCGTTGGATCTAGCAGACAAATATCATTAATATAAACCGTCAGTATATGTGGCTATATTCAACAACTGTCACACAAACCCGTCAAATTAACAGTTTGAACGGTATATATTACCAAGTGTGAACGTACGATACTGAGCAATACTGAAGTTGCGATTTTAATGAAAAGTATGTGTTCGTGCAAGATACCCGTGCTGCGTGGTAAGCAAGTTGTCATTCATATATTGATGTGTTTTGGGAACATAAAGCAGTAAGATATTGACAGAAGTGCAGGGAGGGTGTGTGTGGCCCCACAGCCCTCGCTAAGCGTTTTGGCCGGCGAATGGTAAATTAGAGGTGCAGGGGGGGGGGTGACCCCACAGATCTCGCCAAAACGTTTTGGCCCGTAAAAGGGTAAATTCGAAGTGCAGAGTGGGTGACTCCAGCAGACAAACCTCACCTAGTGTTCTGGACGGTGATCGGAATATTCTCAAACGTCAGCAGGAAAAGGAAAGATATTGTGTTGAATTATGGGACAATGAATGTAATTTAATTGCCATTAATTCGTAAATAATTCTTATATATATATATATATATATATATATATATATATATATATATATATATATATATATATATATATATATATATATATATATATATAGGTCACGTAAGGATGATACACTATAAATTCATGGAGCCAAACTATAGAGTGATTTCAGGATCAAGATTCAAGTAAACAATGGACTTTAGTGAGTTCCTAATATAGTGCAATAATTAAAATGGACAATTAAATGAGCGAGCTGAATAATAGGACTTTAATCAGTTTTACGTATCCTATTGTTAGTTCATTTATCATTTTATTATCATCATGAGAGGTAGAGTTAGTGCAATATTAATGTTATATGTCTATAAATGTCATATTATTTGTATAATTTGCGCTGTTTGTCTTCGTTCTTTGAGTGATTATCGCCTGTACTACACATTCATCCTCCCCTATTTTAAGTTTTTGACTAAATGTAGGGGATATCGGTACAAGGACTTGAATATTTAAATAATTCTACTGAAGTATGTGAATCGTTAAAGGACTTTAGTGATATTCTAAGTTGACGGGATTAAATTGTAGTAAAAAACATTTGGACTTAGAACTTTGATAATTCACTGATGCTAGCACGGTAGCACATAAGCACTTTATAACCTTCATTCGGAATTCCTTTGGACAGTTCCAGATTGATGAGAATTTGACAGTACAATTTAGGATAACATTCAGGGAATTCAATCAGTTGTAAGTTATGTTTAATTCGTTCATTTTTTCTTCATATTTTATTTAAATAAATTTATATTTTGGAAACTGAATGCTTGTTTGGTTTTACCATCGTCGCTAGCCAAGGTTCCGATAACCCTATCTACACCTTGGCATATCGAACAGATATTTGTGCTTTGGGTCTGTGAATTTCATTGGATGCGGCGGCAAGCCACCGCATCCAATCAAAAATAAGCTGTTCAAATTTGAACACTGTTGTTCCTACGTGATCGAAACTCGAAACAAGGGGAGCCCAAAATTTGAATGGACTGATAAATAAGTAATTTTCCAGGGTCGGTCAGTGTTTGCACAAATACCTTTCACTCAAATACACCTGTAATGACTTCCCTCTGGTACATAGTCATACATTCGATGTTAAATTTACAAAGTATCCTTTTTAGGTCAATTGCAACCCTTGTTTTCGGCGTATGTACAATGCATCACGCTATTAGTTAGTTTACATTATATACTAAGGGAGGGAACACATGAAATCCAATAGATGTCGCTATGACAAAGCATCAATGCAGCTGTTCGATCCGCCAAGGTTTAGATAGGGTTATCGGAACCTTGGCTAGCTAAGGGAGGTTTTACCTGGTTTTGTTACTTAAGTTTAAGCCCCTAGACGTAACAATTGATAACAAGTACAAAAATGTAATGGACGACCTGATTTGTTTCATAATCCTGCGAAAAAGAATTGGTTTGTTTAATTGAATTTATCAAGTACAGTTACTGTCAATACAGTGGTTTCTCGCTATAAATCCCTCAGTATAACGCAGTCCCTGACATAATACAGGCATGATCATTGATCTGATTGGATGGGTTGAATTATTTTTGTCAAATGATCTACACCAGTAGAACGCAACTATGCCTATATCACAGTACATTTTCATGACTCCCCTGAACAGTGTTATAATGAGGAACAACTGTATATTTTTGTGTTGTAATGAGGTCAATTATAGATTTTTTCTTGTAGCGACTGTGAGGGACAACTGTAGATTTTTGTGATTCAGTAAATTCAGATGGACGATAATGTTCCATATTTAATCAATAGTAAAATCATTTAGTTGTTAACCAAAATGACTGACAAGGACCATACTCACTTTTGGGGCTTTCAGTTAGACCTTGAGTTTCGTGTTCATAGAGCCTGATCTAAATGGTCATAATACCATAATGCTGACAAACCTAGTCCCAAACTGTTGGCTGGCACCCTACTGTTTTCACTTTGACTTACAAAAGACCAATCATCTTTCGTAAATATGAACAATTTATGGATGTAGGGTCCAAGTAGTCATCGACTGTGACCCTTTCCATCATATCATCTTACCGCTGAACTACAGCTCGGTATTCATGTCTTTTGGTACATTGTACAATGTGCTATCTATAGAACAGCATGCCACGAGCTGATAATATCACAAAATGAGCTTCCATTCAGTTTTACAGATGCAGTAAATACTAGTAGCTTCAACTTTCCTGCCTTGTACAAATCAGTATCTGCGTTCTCACATTTACTCTTAATAACACTCTGCTAACTAGATTTTGTTTATAGCGTTGAAAATTGAGTAAATAATATTTAGCTTAACAGTTACAAGACTGACAAGAAAAAGCATCCGTGGAGCTACTCAAAATTAATTGAAAACACTTTAACATTTTTATAAAATGAAATGAATGAGATTGTGAGAAGAACAAAATTTGCAGAACAAAGTGATGGTGGCATGGAAATTTTGATAGACGCATTAACGCCGCCAAGGGTTTGAGTGGGGTGGTTTGACATAAGAGAGTCTACAGAGTGAATCAAGTCACATCAAGTCGCCTCTTTGACAAGACTTGAAATGTGTCAATATAATAAATGCAGTGTAAGAAAGATTGTTTCAGTTGCAAAAGCAAAAATATGTGTCAGTCAGGACCAATAACTCTGTTAAATTTTGTTAGAAACTTTTGAAAACTGAACTTTATATAGTTTTCTTTAATATAAACTCTGACACCATATCTGGTTTCAGTTCAGGTCCTTAACATTTACTCACTGAAACGGAAATTAGAACTGGATATAATGTGACTTACGGACAGACATAAAGAAACAAAAATGACCTTCATTGGACCATGGGGGATATAAAAAGATTCCTTTAAAATCAGGTGACTTCCTAATGGAGATTAAATTTGTTTCTTCCTTAAATGAATTGAAGAGAATGTAATTTCTTTAAAATGCTTTGAACCGATGATTGCAAAAAAATGAAATTTTTTAAAAATGTAAAACTGATTTGTTTCCAAGTAAAGAAAATTTGAGGAGCCTAAATGCATCCTTTGCACATTTTCTGACTATGACATTAATCGAGTGGAATTTCATCCTAGATTTTACCTCTGGATCAACATAATGATTGTACCACATTATGGCTGTCCCCTTCTTAGACCTGAACATGAAGGAGGCATTGTAGCAGTAATAGCTCAGATTGTACCACAGAAAATCTTCTTCCTTCAATGTGGCCTGAAAATCAATCAGGTTATCATCAGTCATCATTGCTTTCACTGAGTTGAGAGTGGTAAACTATGATATGCTTTTGTGTGATCAAATACAAAACAATCTCTCATACGAGTCATCTTCCACAAAAGGTACCTCTCATTAATCTGGTTTTCCTTCCATTTCATCTATCTAAATATAAAACATCTCACTGACAGATCAACCACAATTTATCCATTCCCTCCGTGACTGTTTAAAACCAGTACAATGGTGGAACCAATGTAACACAGACAGTCAAGAAACCATACAAATTTGTCCTTTATAGGAAGCCATCGTCTATGCAGACGAAAACCTTGTACGAGAAATAACAAAAGCGACCAATCAACTTTGATTTTCATCAATAGATGTCCTATTCATGATATAATGGTATATGTCCACTAAAGCAGGGTTCCAGTATACAAAATTTTGAAGCTAAATTTGAAATTTGGTCAACATTTTGATAATGCATAACATGATACATTATAGCTAAGTAAAATACAGCCAACCAAAAGACCAACTTAAGTTTCAGTCATTTCATATTGCAAGAATGTCTTGTTGTAAGGGCTTATCCCAATAATTGTGTTGTTGTCAAACAAGATTTGTATAAATGGGAAGAAAGAATAATACAACAATATATACTTAATGTCACACATTATTGTACTTAACTTATGATATATTTCTGTTAAACGTAAAATCCCGAGGAATGACAATGTTGTTACAAATAATAAAATTTAACGCCAATATGCCTTTTTGTTTTGGGAAATTATTGTCGGAGTCGGAAGCTGAACATTCCACTATAAGGACAAAACTTAACATTGGACACTTTGGTTCCAGTATATTCTATATCGAAATTCAAATATATCTTTATAATGAAATTTGTTGAAACAAAGTATTAGCTGTACATTAGCGTATGATGAAGTTCAATAGACTGCAAAATGAGCTAATACAACGTCCTTTACCTCAGGACCATCAAGAATGTACTGGGTTACGGTTGTGTTGGGTTACAATTTTTCTGGGTTACGGTTGTGTTGGGTTGCAATTTTTCTGGGTTACGGTTGTGTTGGGTTGCAATTTTTCTGGGTTACGGTTGTGTTGGGTTGCAATTTTTCTGGGTTACGGTTGTGTTGGGTTACAATTTTTCTGGGTTACGGTTGTGTTGGGTTACAATTTTGCTGGGTTACAGTCATGTTTGGTTGCAATTTTGCTGGGTTACAATATTGTTGGGTTGCAATTTTGCTGGGTTGCAATCATTTTCGGGTTGCAATTTTGCTGAGTTACAATCTTGTTAGGGTGCGATCTTCTTGGTTGACTCTACATCTATGTTAAGAATTTTCGTAAAATAAAAACTTTAAATAATTGACTGTTCTAAATGAAAACTCAACCATCCCTGTACCTGATATCTATCTTCAGGGATATCTGCAAGTGGAAAGGCCGTCTCTCCTCCTGTTGGAACATCAGATAGGTAATACATCACTGTAATGTACCTGTCAGAATATAAAATGTATACAGTTATACAATTTATTGATAAAAATAACTGAGATACCGTATGTATTGATTGATCGTAGATGGATACAAAATTTTTGAAAGTCTCAATGGTTCTTTTAAACAAAATTGCTTAAAATTCTTACAAAAAATTATTTTTTTGCATCTCGTAATTTAACATAGTCACATTATTATTCACAAAGCATAACATGAAATGTAGAACCTAACATAAAAAGTAACATCTTGATTTTATAGCATTAACTACAGATGCTATACAAAACAGATTTTCAAATCATTGAATGAACTCTCTGCTAAAGAAACGATATATCATTGACATAATTTAAAATAAGTTTCAAAGTTAATGAACCTTGGTACACAGCAATTAAGTCTCGTTTGATGTCTAATAAAATTGCAATTCTCAGCTCTAAATGTCCAGACTTGTAAATTGTACAGAAAGAAAGGTGTGTGTGTGTGTGTGTGTGTGTGTGTGTGTGTGTGTGTGTGTGTGTGTGTGTGAAGATGACCCATTGTTTCAGATTGTAATCCATTTATGGAAAAGTATCCAAATTTATTGATGGTGTTTTACAACCTTTAATGAGATCACTTCCTTTATACAATAAAGATGCTACTGATTTCATTAAAAACTTTAAGTCTATTCCACCACTGATAATTCTATCATTGTATCTTTTGATGTAACGTTACTGTATACAAACATACCGCATACAGATGGTATTGAGGAGTGTAAATATGTTCTCAACACCGATCCTAATAATAACAATCTACCGAGTAAAAATATTTGTAAAATATTAAAAATGATTTTGAAAAATGATCATTTTCAATTTAATAGTACAAATTACAGCGAAATAATGGGTACAACAATGATTAGTCATATTGTTCCTTTATACGCTTCCTTTTTCATGGGTAAATTAGAAGAAGATTTTCTTCTAAACGAGAATTTTAATCCAGGTGTTTGTTTAAGATTTTTAAATGACATCGTTATGATCTGGAACCATTTAGAAGAAGAACTGCACAATTTTATTGATCGCCTATATCATTTTCACCCGACGATTAAATTTAATTATACTGCATCCAGTACGCATGCATACAGTTTTTGGATGTAAATGTAATTAGAAAAAATTGATAATGCTATCTATACAAATGCTCATGTCAAATAAACTAATATCAACCAAGATGTGGAATATTCTTCTCGTCATCTCAAGTCATGTAGAAACGGTATTCCGTATAGCCAGGTCAAACGATACTGACGCTTTATTTCTGGCGATTGTCAATTACAAAATTCATTCAATGAAATAAAAACCCATTTCTAAAATATAAATTAAAACACTCTACAAAAACAAACAAATTCTTGCTAATAGAAAACCTAATTTGCAAGACGTTTTGATTAGAACGCAATTGACAGAAAATATACAAAGATGTTTTTCATCATCTAAATGTAACAGACTTCGGAGCTCTCAATGAACAAATATTAGGGAAGTGCCTATTTTAGTACCTCCAACAATAGTAATTATAGGTGAGTGAGTAATCTGCAAAATGAATTAGTTATTTAATTGATGGAGTGGTGACCGTAAACAGATGATGATTTTGCCAAATTTTTGTAACTGGTGGCCCTCTGTGATACAATACATTCCGTATTCCTCTTTCCAAGTAACTTACCTACACAAACGACAGCCACTTTCCCAAGTAGGCGTGTCCGCAACGTGACCACACTTATTCATCTGGAAACAGCACGGACAGTTAGGCGTGTCCGCAACATGACCACACTTATTCATCTGGAAACAGCACGGAATATGAGATGGATCTTACTCCTCCTCATACGATGCATAGGTTCTGAAGCTATCTAGATGGGCATGAAAATGTCTGCCTTCTTAATAACTAGCAACCTGTTACCAAGGGAAGAATAAACTATTTTTCCTATACAATTATGTATAATAAAGGGACAGTACCATTTCTTCTATGATATATCCAAGGACAACACTATTTCTTGTATAACAAATCCAAGGGCAACACTATTTCTCCTGTGATATAACCAGAGAGCGGTAATTATAAGCCCAAGATCTGCAGAGCATGTATTTTGTTTTTAATATCTTTTTCATGAAATCTACCGTTTTATTTTCAAATGATAATCAGTAATGAGAGACATAAATTGTGTACTCGAGTATTGCAGAATGATATCACAAAAAAAAAATTTCAGTTTATGCTATAAATTGTGAACGATGTCAGATAACACCAATATTGTTTACCAGCTTATTATTGGCCTTGGTACTGTACGAAATTATGGTTGTAATGGATGAGTTATTTTTCGTGGCTTTATTTTTGCATGAATCAAAGGGCCAAACATGTAATAATTAAGGCCAACGCTTACTTGCATATTCTTTACAGAAGGACAAAGCGTGTACAAATTTATACAATTACCAGTATGTACAAGTTCATTATTATTTGAGGAATTCGTACCTGGAGGCCTTCACTACTTTCTATGACTTCTCATGGCAGCTGTGTAATACTAGCAACTCTTCAACAAAAGGTTAAAATTTCGGATATATCTTTATAATTGCTTCCAAGTTTCCTAATGATTCTGCATGGCAAAAATTATGACTCATAATAAAAAAAATTAATATTTTGCTGTGTCTATATATATCATATGGTACTAAAAAAGCATGCTATGCATTCATGAATTTCAGCTCAGTATTAGTGTGTTTATTTGTAGCTTTTATTTTCATTTTGTAATGTTATTTAAAAAAAACCTGCATCTAGTCCTACTGTACACTTCAAGTCCACAGGCAAAAGCCGATGTGGGCATTAAGACTGCTTAGCTAATTCACATCTACCTAAATGTGAAATTCAAGAGCAGTTTGCAAAGGAATTTTTTTACGGTGCTTTCTTTTCTAATTTCTTCACATTCTTTCACTTTTTACGAAAGAAAAATGTTTAAAGTTTATCTTCTATTTAACCATATGTAACGACAGCCTTGTCATTTGTATAAAATATGAAGCACTTTTAAGGTAGAACGTTTTATTTTATTTATGTCAAGTTCTTTTGAGAAGTCTTTCTGAAGTTGTTTTAAAAAAATTGTTGTTTTTTTCAGTAACGTTGGCTATATTACATGGCATAATAAGACCATTATGATACTTTTTATGGGCCTTCATGCAAAGATATTTTCTGTAAACTTTGGTTTAATTATTCTGAGCAGTATTGATAAATCCTTTTGTGGTTTTTCTATCTTTAGTATTGATGGTCACAATCGATAATTGCAGATCAGCATCATTTGGAAACATACTGAAGTGCCTCCTTTGCCAGGACCCTTTCTGTCAAATCTGGTTTAATTCTGTTCATGTATTTCTTGAGAATAATCATTTCAAGGTTTTAATTTTTATTTTTAGTAATTACCGCCTTATTTGATCGGCATAAATTGTAACAAGCTGAAGAATCTTTAAGCCAATATACATTTTGCCAAATTTGGTCTAATTTTCTAAAGCAGTTTTGAGAAAGAGTAGTTTAAAGAGTTTTCTTTCAGCATCAGTAGTAAAAACTTGAAAAGTCTTTATGTTAATATATTTCGGCTTGATTCCATTTAGTAGAAGTCATTTAAACTTTTGGGGATTTTGTTATTAATGGTAGCCATATCTGTACTAACTTGAAAGGACTTTATTTTGTCATTAATGGTAGCCATATATGTAATAATTTGAATGACCTTTATTATGTGATTAATGGTAGCCCTATCTGTACAACTTTGAAAAGCATTCTTTTTGTTCTTAATTGTAGTCATATCTGTAATAATATGAAAGGCCTTTATTATGTGATTAATGGTAGCGCCATCTGTACTACTTTGAAAGGCCTTTATTTAGTTATTAATGATAGCCATACCTGTATAATTTGAAAGGCCTTTATATTGTTATTAATTATAGCCATGTGTTTACTAATTTGAAAGGCCTATGTACCAGAATGATTTCTGTCAATATTAATCAAAATTTGATGAACAGTTTCTGAGAGAAAATTATTAATACCGTTCCTATTTCAATAATATCTCATGATAGGTTAGCATTATTTGTATAATAATGTGAAAGAATTTCATACGATAATACTTTTTGTCAAATTTGTCCTTAAATTCCTTGCAGCCATTTTTGAGGTAGAGAGGTTCTAGTAAGATTTCATTATTTGTTATCAACAGTTGCCATTGTTGATAGCGGAGCAGCCTAATCTGTATTAATTTTAAAGACCTTTATTCAGGATGCTCTGTGTCACTTTGATCAAATCCTGCTGAGCGGTCTCCATTCCTAAATGATCTGTCTGTTTGTATACATCTGAAAGGTCCCCATTCCTAAATGCTGTCAGGTGAGTGGATTTTGATAATATGTAATTTAAGTGTTCTGGTGTTAGTAACAGTGCCATTTTTAACGGAAGACCATCATCCTTTGTAACCAGTTTTATGGTTTTTGTAACGGGTTGCTTCTTGTCAAATCCGGCTGTATCCTCGTGAGTGGTTTTAGACAAAAAAATCAATTAATGTTTTGTTTAGTTCTGTCTGTTGTGACTAATGGTGGCCATAGTTACTGGCAGCTTGGCATAATTTGTAAAAACTTGAAAATACTCTATACTATAATGCTTTCTTTCACAATTTTTAAGGTGTTTCTGTTTATGGTAGTGGTGGCCATATTTAATGGCGGATCAAGATAATTTCCACAAAATTGAAAGGCTCCTTTGTTGAGTAGATTTAAAATTTGATCAAATTCTGAGGAGCAGTTTTGAAAAGAAATTTTTTAAAAGATTTTATACTTTTAGTAATGATGACTGTATCTGGTAGGAGATCGGCATCATTGGTATAAATATGAAAGACGGTTTTGTCATAATGTTCATGCCCAACATTGTTCCAGAATGGTTTAAACTAAATATAACCAATGTTCACGGATGCGCAACACAATAGAGACATCGCAATATGGTATCACCAATAGTATCCTGTAAATGTTTGAAAGTCGTTTTTGAAAACAAAACATTAAAACATTTTGGGTCTCATATTGAACATGATCCATGTCCGTATCAGTAAAATTTAAATCACAATTTCTTTAATTAATAGTAGAGTCTAATCATGCTGATACATGTATACCACACACAAGCACACATACACTCATATATGCAACCAATGTGTTCAAAGTTCCGATCTAGCTGACGATTCTTAAAAATGGCAGGTGTAGGACTACTTCATCAACGAGAAGCCTCATTGAATACTTCAGAGCATAATAAATTTAAACTAAAAAAGAAACTATTGCACGAGTAATAACATGCTAGCTACACAAAGGATGAGATGCTTTCAAAGTCGATGAATGACTTTTTGGCATCAAGTTTTCGACAACGACGGTTATTTAAGTGTTTTGCACCAACTTGTGAACCTCCTTTTCGACATTGTGACGGTTGCTGAAGTGGTTCGCACTAACTTTCTGAATCTATGTTTTAGAAGGAAAAGACCTTAAATATACTCGGTCAGTATTTTAATCTAGTTTTAAATCTGGATTGATTTTCAATATGTCCTATCAACTTGCAGTACAGGATAACAAACACAATCACAACTGTATCATACATTTTATGTGTTATGTAGATAGTTTGAAATCTATTATCATACAGTCAATGTACTTATTTGACATCTTGGGTTCTAGGCCTAAAAGGTGTCACCTTAAATGAAAGCGTATTTTCTGAACCAGAGGCCGAAAATGTCCCGACCGTCTGACATTTTCCTAATAGCCAAATTGCAAGACCAATTTGACTACAAATCTGTCATCAGGACTATTTCCTTTAAACGTTCATTTAATGCTCTTGATTGCATCTATTAATTTTGTATTAATTTTTATTTTCAAGGTTTCTCTGGGTTATGTATCTTCGCTTATATCTGATGTCATGTACACATCATTTTTCAAATATCGAAGAAGGCTCTTATGCCAAATCGCTTTATGTCAGGTTTGCCGAGTTCTGTTCAGATTTGAAATTTGATTTGTGGGAATGTTTATTCTTCCTTCAGTAATACTTGCGCTATTCTTTGATAGTGGAACAGCATAAGTTCGATACACTTTTCTATACACAAGGACACGAACTGTAAAATTTTATGAAGTCTGTTAAGCGGAGCTTTTCTTGAAGAAGTTATCGAGGACTTTTCTATCTTCACTAACTACATCCATATCTGATACCAGATTGGCTGCATTATTTCGATGCTCTTTTATAATATTTAATCGAATTATGTGCACCGGCTTTCGAGAAGTAGTTAAAAGGCATTCCATTTTTAGTTTATCTCGTATTTGATGACCAATCGACTTTATTTTTATAAATTTGAAAGCCTTTATTATCAAAATGCTGTCAAATCTAATCAATGTATGTTATATAGGTTTTTGAGAGGAAGTGGTTAAAACTGGGGGAGGGATAGTTATATTTTTTTTAGCAACCATGATCACATTTGACGTTAGATTGGCGTTATCTGTACAATAATAACGTCTTCTACACAGGAATGTTACCTGTCAAAATGTGATCGAGTTATGCTCAGCCGTTTCGGAGTAAAATGCCATATGAATGTTTTTTGTTTATTTGTTATATTTTTAGTTTTAATAATGGCGACCATATTTAATGACTGATCATTTGTATAGTTTGAAAGGACTCTATGTTAGAATGCTTTGTGCGAAACTTTTTTTAATTCTATTAAGCGGTCTTGGAGACGAGGACGTTTACACGTTTTTCTGTTTTCAGTAACAGTGGCTGTATTTGAAGGTATATAAGAATTATTTGCACAAGTTTGAAAAAAGTTCATGCTGTGATGGTTCTATTCAACAATTTAGGGTTTTAGTAACAGCCACCATATCTGATAGCGGATCAGTCTCATTTGTTCAGATCGGAATAGACTTCATGCCAAGATGTACTCTGACTAGTTTGGTAATTTCTATTCAACGGTTTTCAATAAGAAGCAATTTGAATGGTTTTCTATTTTAGCAGCATTGGGCATATCTGACAGTGCATTGGTATCATTCATATAATTTGTTATGTCAAGATTCCTCTGTCAAATATGATTAAATGTTGCTTAGTTCATTTAAAACAGTAGTAGTTTTAAATTTAATAATTTTAAATTATTTTCAGCAATGGTTACTACATTTGATGACAGATCAGCACCATTAGTAACATTGTATAGCCCTCTGTGACATAATGCTTTCTGTCAAATTTTTTTCCGATTATGTTAAACCATTTTTAAGAAAATGTTGTTCCAATGCTTTCTATTTTCAGAAACGACCTCCATATTTGATGGTTGATCAGTATCATTTATATAGTTTAAAAAGGATTATAAGTCATCATGTTCTGTGCCTAGTTTGGTTGAAATTGGTCTGGTGAGTTTCCAGAAGATAGTAATTGCAATCGCTGATATCTCACGTTTTTTGTAGTATTTTAGCAACTGTATGAACTTGAAAAGTCTTCCTAATAGAATGGTTTCAGTCACATATCATCAATTCTATTAGGCAGTTTTGAAAAGTTGCCTGATTTTCTATACTTAGTAACAGGGCCACTATAAACTCCTGATGCCACGATGTTTTCTGCAAAATGCAGTAAAAAATCAGTCCAGTGGCTTATGAGAAAATGTTAAAATAGCAATCAGTGAAGGGCACATGACAGACACAGTGCCAGTGTGTGTGTGTGTGTGTGTGTGTGTGTGTGTGTGTGTGTGTGTGATTTCGTTTAATATTCTTAGTTTTTGTCATTTTAGAAAACCAACAGCTGGGTAGAAAACATTTATGAACCGAAGTGAAGTCTTTGTTGAGAAAATAAAATATTATAATGAGGTCTTATCATAATCAGCTGCCTTACATTCTGTATTTGTGTAGATAATATGTACTAATGAAATATTTATTTAAAAATATGCTACAGCCTGCGAACACGGTCACCTTACTTTAAAAGTTTTGTCGCTAAGAACTATATTATGAAGGAGATGTACTGTATCCCATAATATGGCTATTGCATATATTAATAACAACTCTCAAAGGGGTCCGCTCATCACCAAGAATATTAGCCGAATGAGATTTTGGCTTTTGTGAATATCAATAATAACTTTCAAAGGCGTCGCTTCATTATGAAAAATATTCACCTATTGAGTTTTTGCCTATTGTCAGTATAAATAACAACTCTCAAATGCATCACCCCTTCATTAAGAATATTTGCCTATTAGTATTTTGCCTATTGTAAATAATAATAACAAATTTCAAAGGCATCACCTCATTTGATGAATATTCATTTACTAAGTGAATGTAGAAAGGACTGAAGCGTAGAAGAAGCTAATGGTGAGGCGACGTGTTGTAGCCCAGAATCTAAAAAAGGTACGTATCACATCTCTCTCTGACCAGAAAAGCTATTTAATACAATGTGCAAATTTGTGGAGTAAAGAGGGAAAGAGGTGGGTATAAACATCTGTTAATGACCGATCGTGAACCTCATCTGCAAACAAAAACTACAGTCTCAAACAAGATAGTCCAAATTACATTATTCATACTAGATTTACTTATCAGTAGATGTTTGATCCGTACAGCCAGTTGTTCAATGAACTAAGCAACAGTTGTGGGTAAAGGTCGGATCAGACCTTTTCAAAGCCATTGATCAAACATTGTGGACGAAGGTTGATTCACACCTTTCCCAAGCCACCCTCTCCCCTCCGGCTATGTACATGAGCATAGCATATTGCTTAATTACCTGTTTAATATGGACGCCCCAAGATCTCCAAGTTCTGCCATTTTGAGTACGGCATGATCGCTCACGCGGAAGACATCGGCAATGTTCTTGGTCTTGAACTCTTCATCAATATTTATTCCATTGACCCTACTCCTCTTAAGTCCCACATTCTTCGCTAGCTGGATAATAATATCACACTCCTCTGGAGTCAGCAGTTCAGAAACTTCTGAAAATTAGGAAATAACTCTTTATTTTTTGCCTATCAGTTATACATACATACAACAAAGTTAGGATTTGAAAGCTTGTACAAGAAATTTCTACTGTACGATATTTTGTGCAAAACAAACTGTAGCTTCTTAGGTGCCATTATTATTTTATGACAGGCTATTCTGTGTAAATTAAGAGCATACGGACATGTAAGTAAATACACACCACATCACAGGCTTCCTCCCAAAAATACCAATGCAGAAAGTATTGGACATAATGAAACATTATGATGGTGGAGGAAGAACCCGGGAAAACCTCGGAAAGAACCACCGACCCACGAGAAGCTACTGGCAAGCTTTCTCACATACCCACATTGGCCGAGCCCGAGACTCGAACCCACGCAGACAGAGGTGAGATGGCAGTGATCCGAAACGGTGAACACTTTAGACCACTTGGCCACTCGGGGCCCCAAAAAATACTGGATTTACAAGCCTCTAATATGATTTAACCTTGGATCGGCTTTACATAATATTAACTATCAAAGCACTAACTCAACATGCTATTTTGGACCCTTTCTACAAACGTAGAGGAATGAATGGAAACATGCATAGGCAGTGCTGAATCTTGAGGGCCTGGGGACTGAAAGGGTGCGGGGGAGTGGGGAGGATTTTCTTCCACGGAATCTGTTGTATCACGAATGATAAAGGTCGTGGCATGGTAGTCCGTTTTTATACCCTGTTTGGTGTAAGGTAATAAGTGTACTTTTTGAACAGCCTCGGTTTTATTTGAGTACCGTACCATAAACGTTTAGTCACTAACTCACACACCACACGTCGCACAGAAGTTTCCTCTTGAACTAGAAAGAATTGTTCTTGTAAAGATTTGTTGTAATCCTCTAACTCGTCCGTTGGAATTCGATGTATTAGGATCACCTTGTAAGTTGAATGAGTGGCATCCAAAAATTTATGAATTTCACGCGATTCATCAATGTCTGACCACTGGAACACTTTCATCAGAATCAGTCCTCTTATAGCATTTAGGTACCAGTGGTTCAAACATCGGTGACGTAACGGATGCAATGGTTCTTTGCGTTTCACTTGTATTTTGACGAACTCGCGGTAAATGCGTTCTCTCAACTCCACAGGCAAACCACAAATGTTCTCTTGTAAAGTATCCATGACCATGTCAGTCAAACACTTCTCCTAGAGCGAAAGTAACGGACAAAGTGAGTAATTTATGGCCACTGCCATTCCAGGAAACGGTCGAGAATGTCATTAAAATCTTGTAATGTAAATGGTCTAAAGCGGAATATTAGGAACAATGCACCCTTGATCCAGAGAAATCTGACTTGTTTGTTGAATTTTGTCAATTTCCTCTTGTGAATTTCTCGACATAAAAGTTCCTCAGTCACTAATTGAGATTTTGCTCTGGCAAGTCCCAGCCAAATGTCCTTGTAGATCTTCTCTTGCAATTCGTTTGGTAATGTTTGAAGATTTTTTTTCAAATGGGGTTTAAATACTTGTCTAGGGGTTGTCCAACGTTTGACTCCTAGCCACGTAGCTGGTCTCTTACACGACATGGCATGCCCACTTCAATGATGAGGTCCCACTAAAGGTAGGTAGTGACAATCTGGAGACCATCGAGCATGTTCCAGGTAAGCGCAATCTTTCTTCTCCCACTCGTGAAGTGACACACCACAACTGAAGCACTTGACTTTATCCCTTCGCCCAAATAGATAAATCCAGC
>JAECUM010023786.1:0-54145 GCA_016617855.1 Megalonaias nervosa | reverse complement strand
AATCATAAAATTTAAACAAAGTTTTCGAAAATGGAAAATAAATATTATTTGGCAGCATAATGTATCTCCTTATATGGTAGCATTTCCTAAATATAAATCTTTTCATATAAAAAAAAAAAAAAAATGTCTTCGTTGGGTCCATGTTCTACCAATGTCACGGTCTCCGTGATGTTGTCAGCAATATGCATCCTTAGTTTCTATTGATAGTTCAGACTAGGTGTGTAAATTCATCTTCGTTGTTCATTAGTTAACCATGTCCACGGTCTCCGTGATATTGTCAATAGCGTGCGTCCTTAGTTTGTATTGATAGTTCAGACTAGATGTGTAAATGCGACTTCGTGGTCCAGAATGTACTAATTTCCACGGTCTCCGTGATTTTGTCAATAGTGTGGGTTCTTAGTTTGTACTGATAATTCAGACTACATGCGTAGATGAGTCATCGTTGTTCATGAAGTATCAATGCCCACGGTCTCCGTTATATTGCCAATATTGTGCGTCCCTACTTTGTATTGATAGTTCAAACGAAATATGTAAATACGTCTTCGTTGTCCATGACGTACCAGTGTTCACAGTTTACGTGATTTTGTCAGCAGTGTGCGTTCATAGTTTGTAGTGATTTGTAGAGACTGGACTTCTAAACACGTCTTCGTTGTCCATAACGTTCCAATGTCCACGGTCTCCGTGATATTCTCAATAGTGTGCGTCCTTAGTTTGTATTGATAGTTCATACTAGACTGATTTAACTAAACTAGATGTGTAAACGCTTCCTTGTTGGTCGAAATCTACCAATGTCCATGGTCTCCATGATTTTGTTAATAGTGTGCGTCCTTAGTTGACATTGATAGTTCAGAATAGATGTGTATATGCGACTTCGTTGTCCATGACGTACAATGGCCACGGTCTCCGTGGTTTTCTCAATAGAGTGCGTCCTTAGTTTGTAATAATAGTTCAGAATAGATGTGTGCGTTCTTAATTTCTACTGATAGTTCAGACTAGATGTGTGAACGCGTCTTCCATGTCGATGAGCTACCAATGTCCACATTTTCCGTGATATTGTCAATATTGTGCGTACTTAGTTTGTACTGATAGTTCAGTCTAGATGTGTAAGTGCGTCTTAGTTACCCATGACGTTCCAACGTCCACGGTCTCCGTGATTTTGTCAATAGTCCGCGTTCTTAATTTGTGTTGATAGTTCAGACTAGACTAGATATGCAAACGTTTCCTTGTTGGTCATGATGTACCAATGTCCAAGGTCTCCGTGATTTTGTCAGTAGTGTGCGTCCTAACTTTGTATTGATACTTCAGACTAGATGTGTAAATACGTCTTCGTTGTCCATAACGTTCCAATATCCACAGCCTCCGTGATTTTGTCAGTAGTGCGCGTCATTAATTTGAATTGAGAGTTCAAACCAGACTAGATGTGTAAACATGTCCTCGTTGTTCATGAGGTACCAATGCCCACAGTCTCCGTGATTTTGTCAATAGTGTGCGTCCTTAGTTTGTATTAATAGTTCAGACTAGCAATGCGAATATGTCCTCGTTGTCCATGACGTACCAATGTCCACGGTCTCCATGATTTTGTCAGTAGTGTGCGTCCTTGATTTGTACTGTTTATTCAGACAAGATGCGTAAATATGTCTTCGTTGGTCATGATGTATTAATGTTCACAGTCTCCATGATTTTGTTAGTAGTGTGCGTCCCTTGTTTGTACTGATCGTTTAGACTAGATGTGTAAATATGTTCTCTTTGTCCGTGTTTTACGAATATCCTCATTCTTTACGTTATCTCAATAACTGTGTGCTTCCTTAGTTTGCACTGATATTTTTTTCTGTGTAAACGTGTCTTTGTTGTTAATTAAGTCCGTAGTCTCCTTTTTTGTCAACAATTTATGTATTATTTGTATTGATATTTGATTCTATATGTATACAGATATCTTTTTCGACTATGATACACCATAGTCGATAGTCTTCATGATTTTTGAAAATTACTGTTTTATTTCGTTTAAAGAATAGTATAGACGATCAGTGTAAAAGCCTTCGCTAAATTCTTAGGTCAAGTTAACAAACAAGTCTTCTTACATATTAACTATTGTGAAACAATGAAATCAAATTCAGTCATAATACCAACACAGAAAATCAGTTTCAGATTTTATGGATTATATGACGGTTTTAGATGTAGTAGAATAGGTTCATATATAAATTGTTTTTGGTGTTCTCAATTTATTCATGCTTACAATAGAACAATATATGTTTTCATACATGAGCATATAAACAATCCCAGTACTGTGCTTCCATCTAAACACATCTATGAACAGTATGGAATCACTAGCCTGCCACACTGTTGTATGAAGTAACAATTAAAGACTGATGCCTTAATTAGAGAAGGGGTAATCATAATGTGATCGGCCTTTTATTCTGGAAATGGCTGAAGATATTTCAGAGACAAAAAAAAAAAAAAAAAAAACCAACCACAATTACGTCTGAATGCACCAACCCTCTTAGTCTGAACAGTTTATGTACGGCTTAATATTGCTTCTCATCAATTTCATTCCGCAAGATAATGGGAGTCACAGCTGGCCATGAAGTCACATTGTCTACAGTTTCCATGCTGTGGTTAATAGTTATGTGTGTCTTTAGTTCATATGGATTATACAGAATATTTGTGTAAACATGTGCGTCCTCGCATGAATTGCTAAATTTTATATTCCTTAGAATTGATAATACAGTTCCCTTCTTGATACATCACAAGTTGCTATTAATTTACTGCCGGAAACTGAACATTATTGATCATCATCATTCATTCACACAGGTGACGTCGTAGGAGCAACATCGGAGCGCCAGCTGCTGTATCGACAAGGGTGGAGAAGGAAGCTGGAAATGCATGATGCACGTGGGTCATGACTATCAAAATAGAAGAAAAAGAAGCGTGGCCATTTACATGTGTAAGTTGACGCAGAGATCTACCGACCAACCCATCGAAACTTCATTTTGCCATAGCATTGAAGAAAATACTGTTGAGAATTCCAGTAATTGAACAAAAAAGTGACTGGTGTACTAGCAGTTCAATACGTCAGCGAGGACTATATCAGTTGAGTATGGGGCTGTACAGGATGGGAACCAGCTGATAAACACAGGACTGACAAACAAAGGGAAATGGCGACCTTTGTTGAAAGGTGTGCACCATGGAGCGAGTACCAAAAATATTGGACCGTGTACTGAGGGCGGCCAACAGACAAAGAAAATGCCAGCTTGAATTCCAGTCCTGACTACACTCCGGAAATGCCTGGACGTCTTTGGACTCGATAATGAAAAGGTTGAGCAACCATCAAAATTGCCTGGGTGAATGTATGTGGTTTTCATTTTGGCTTTGAAGCCGTTTTGATAATATCTTTATTTTAAAATCCTGATTTGATCCTTTATATCCTCCATCAAAATTATTATTCTTTAACATTGCGGGATACCAAAACAGTATAAGTCACTTGACTCAACTGATTCGAAATATTTCTGAAAATGTCAAGTACACTATGAACACTGGATTAAAATTTATGAATGATAACATCAACACAATTTGTTTGATTTGTTGATTTGGCTAATTGCACAGGTGGCTCACACATTATTCGTTATTATATTTGTCCATTAGATTAACTGGACTTAATTTGACTTTGAGTTCGATCTGGCTTTCAGCCTTCCATTGCGCTTGCGCCTGTTGCCGAGTCCCTCGCCTCCTTTATACTCCGGACATATAAAAAGACGAGTGCGTGGATCGATTCCCACTTGTCATGACGTCACTATAGTCGTGACCAATCACGACTGGCGTTACAACTACCTGCGGTAGAAACACTGGAATACAAGCATGAGTGTGTGTTGGGTCTATTCCCACTCATGACAGCATTCAATACAGGTAGAATGGGACCTACTGTCCCTCGACCTGCCTGCTGAATTAAATATCACTCTTTGAGTGAATTAAAGAGTGGGTGATGTGGCTCGAATTCCTTCACCCACAAGAAATTAAATAGTGCGCTGTGCGCACATTAATTACTCGTACATGGCCAGTTGGTCGCACAGGAGGATAATTTTAATGATTGATTGATCGTCTGACCATCCATTGTTGACTCGTCATCTTATGAAGATGTGTTCAAGGCTTGCAAAGCTGAACGAAGCCTACACGATTTTGCATCGTGTCAGGCAATACCTGATACCCAAGCCTGAAGAGATAGAGAATGCCAGGATGTTAAAAGTGGCCCAAGACCTGATAGAAGAGGTCTTCAGAGCTGAAATCAATAAGGAGCAAGAAAAGTGGACTGAGAAGTATAGATTGCAGAAGCAGAGAGATCAGCAGCAGCAGGAGCCAGTCAGAAGCTTTGTAGACTGTCGAGAGGACACGAAATAGTTCTTCTCCTTCCTCAGAAGCAGACCCAACTTTTCGGAAAGCCTGCAGGCAGACAGGGACACAATCTTAGACGATAACAGATTCCCACAATCCCCAAGAAAACGTCCTTTTCAGGGCTACCCCAACAATCTAGAAAAGATATACTACTCACTTGGCCAAGAATATTTGTCTGTATTTGTGTTTGTCTGTAGGTTAAAAAATAGAAGTATGCCTATAAACACTTCCTTTCCTTAGCTTGTAAGGTAGTGTGTGTGTTTGTTTTAGGATAGTATGTATGAGTGGTAATAAAGTGCTTGTAGGAAAAAAGTGAACGTGAGTGTTTCTTTTAGGTCCGTGCGTTCCATGTTATTGATGGTGGAGTGGGTATTGTTTGTTTTTAAGTAAGGGGGTGTTTTCCTTCACGTCCGTGCTTCAAGTATATAAAGCGGAGCGTTTGTCAGTCTGGCTACCCATCGTAGACGTATCAACATGAGTAGACGAGCTGGCTATGGAGGTGATAGCATAAGCAGCCCAGCTGAAAGAAAAGGAGAAGATAAAGAGAGAAGAGAAGAAGAAAGAAAGGATCCTGCCTCACCTCATGATTAGACCTCTGTGTGAGGTGAAACCTGTGGTGAAGACACCACCGAAACCACGTCAGCCACAACCACAACCACTGCCACCAGTACCAAAAGCTGATGTCCCGGAGATGGAAAACTGGGACGAAGAGTTGCAGAGAGAGCTTCAAGAGTGGGATCCGCAGCGAAAGCAACCACAGCATCCACGGGTCAGGCATATGAGAAGACAGAGGGAACAAGTATTCACTATCCCTCAAAGTGAAAACTGGGATGATGAGGCCACTCGTCAAGCATGTGCGCTCCCAGCCACACGCTCAATTGGGAGAATGACTGGAGTAGGCGATGCATGTGTGGTGCCCGGGCTGGAAGGTGCAGGCATTAAGCAGGTGCTTTTGGATTTTTTAAAAACCAGCCCTTCTCAGGGCTAACCAGATCTCTAAAAAGAGAGACTGATCAAGTTGCCAGTCATATAATTATGTGTGTGTATCTGTGTTTGTGTGCGCGCGAACGCTTGTGTGTATGTGTGTGTAAGTGTGCGCGTACTTTTGTGTGTATGTGTGTTTGTGTGTGTGTTTGTGTGCGCGCGTACGTTTGTGTGTATGTGTGTGTATGTGTTTGTGTGCGCGTGTACGTTTGTGTGTGTGTGTGTGTGTTTGTGTGCGCGCTTACATTTGTGTGTATGTGTTCCGTGTACGCTTGTATGTATGTGTGTTTGTGTGTGCTTGTATGTATGTTTGTGTACACGTACGTTTGTGTGTGTGTGTATGATTGTGTGTGCGCGTACTTGTGTGTTTATGTGTGTGTATGCGTACGTACGTTTGTGTGTGTGTATGTTTGTTTTTTCCTTAACAAAAAACTTATCCCTAAAAAAAAGTTAGGTATTAGTGTCTTGGCTTGTAAAAAAGGTTATTTTAGGTTAGCACTCTCATCACTCTGGGGTTGTTTGGTAGGTGATATGGGTAGATAGTGAGAGGGGAAGTTTTCCTTCACGCCCGTGCTTGAGACATATCACTTCGAGCGTTCGTCATTCGCACCATGTAGTACCCTCAAGCAAGTGGCCAAGTATATGGAAATGCAATACATCGGTCCAATCAGAGTACACTTAACCAGACATAACGCACTAAAAACTAGTACTATGAACAAGCACCAACAAGAAGCTATTAAGAATAAGGGTAAGGAAACAACGACTACGACAATTCAATCGGAATCAGCCAAACGTAATGTTACCTACAAAAAAGTCGTAAAACTCAACGTGCAGAACAACTCCTTAAGCAACACTGAGATTGCCGTGGAGTTGATAGCTCAGGGGGGCTGATATAGACAGGGCACATACACTACAGACTAACCGTGGCCTTGTGTCTTCGGCTGTTTTACTGGAGTTCAACTCTATCCGCCCACTACTAATATACTTTGATGGCCACTCATTCCCCCTTCAGGAGTACATTAAAAAGCCTCGGTTCTGCAGTAATTGCAAATAATGGCGACACTACGTCAGCAGGTGTAAATTTAGGAAAACATGTAACACTTGTGGCGGTATCCATGATAACATCTGCACATTTAGGGGTCAAAAATGTGTTAATTGTGGTGGACCGCACCTCCCCTTTTCCGACAAGTGCCCATACGCTAAGAAGGAAAAGGAAACTGTTCGCATTATGACAGAACAAAGACTCACATACCAGGATGCTAAGGGACAAACCAGTCTCAAGGGAGCTCGTCGGGGGGAGGGGGCGGTAGACATTCGTTTAGCTAACCCCATGAAAAATCCCCCCACCCCAAACCCGCCTACACAAAGCCGACCTCCTCTGCCCTCAAAGGGGATCGGTAAACAGGTGGAGCACATGCCCACCAAAAAGGACAAAACAAATACTAACAAAATTCAAAAATCAGATTTACCGATCACTCATCAAGATAAGTGCGATAAACCCAATAAAGAAACCGCACAGAGCACAAATACTAATACAACATGCAATGCAAGTAACAATGGACAAAGCAGTGCATCCAGCAATGGTCAAAGCAATGCAAGTATCAAAATGATTACTCCACCAGAAGTATTCACTCATTCCACCATTATATCTTACCTAAATGACTTATTAACAGGTATAACAATCCTCACTCAAAATAATTACATTCCATGCATCCCTTTTTTTTCAAATTGCTCCTAGATTTGTTATAGAAACATCTTGTTTTCATCCGATAGATATAACAAATAATATCAATTAAAATTAACAAATTAAATATGCATGTATAAATGGATAAAACTAAGAAGGATAAATTAATAATTTGGCAACGGAATACCCGGGGTCTTAACATAAATAAACCGGAGCTACTGATTAAACTCAATAAATCTAACCAAAAACCAGACATCAATTGTATCCAAGAAACTTCATTAAAACATAAGTCTAAATGTTTGCCAAAAATCCTCGGTTTTTCAAACAGCAAATTCGTTATGAGAGATAACGAAAATAAAGGAGGGGGCCTGGCTATTTTTGTCAGAGACACATTCTCAAATACAACCTTTGAACAACAACCAAACTCTCCAATTAACCCAAATGTCCCTATATCCCTCGAGTACCATTCGGTACTCATACACATTGGCCAACAAACAATTGAAATATTCAATATTTACGACAATGGAAAACCATATACAGTCTCCCCTCTAAATTATACCCAGCTAGTTAGCTCTCCGAATGAGCATATAATATGTGGGGATTTCAATGCATAGCAAACGATGGGGGGGGGGGGAACCTTACCAAAATAAGAGAGGCAAAATGATGAGGAATTGGTATATAATAACAATCTAGTTATACTTAATGACAGGACAAAATCTAGGATTAGCCCAGAGGACGGTTCTCTATCAGCACTAGATCTGACGATCTGCTCCCCCAAATTAGCAACCATGACAAATTGGGAGGTAGATAGAGAAACCACACTGGGTAGTGACCACTTCCCGATACACATCACCGTCAATATTAACAACACAATCGCCACCTCGTCAAAATTATCCAGATGGAGATTGGATAAAGCCGACTGGCACACATTTAGATCCTCCCTTATCGACATAAATATATCAAAGCTGCATGACGAAGACATTGACAGATATAATCAAAACATCCTAGAAGCTACAAATGACGCGGCCACAAATAGCATCCCCAAGACAGGAAAAGGGAACAATTCATTTTCCAAATTGCCCATTCCATGGTGGAACGATGACTGCAAAAACATAATCAAAGAAACGAAGAAAGCCCTAAACAAATTCCGGCACACAGGTCTATCAACAGATTATATGGAATAAAGCCAAGGAAAAACAGGCAAAGCTAGTTATCCTAAAATCGAAGGAAACATCATGGCAAACATACTGCTCCACCCTTGATATTAAGCAATGCAATTCTAAACAGGTTTGGAGAAAGGTAAAAGCCATGAGAGGCAACAATGGTAACAGCATACCTAGCATCAAGGGAGTGATAACCAACAAAGATAAAGCTGAACAGCTGGCAAAACATTTTGCCGGGATGAGCAGCAACTCCAGTCATTCAGCACAATTCCAGAAAAACCGAGCAGTAGTAGAATGTAAATATCCTTATCTTTTTACTGACAGGGATCCCAAATACTCCCCTCCTAATGCTGATTTTTCCATTGAAGAATGGAAGATAGCTATTAGAGACAAATAATCCACATCACCAGGAGAAGATAACTTAGGATACGAATTCTACAAAAACATACCTCCCAATATCGAGGATATCGTGCTCGACATGATAAATAAATCTTGGAAAACAGGACAAATGCCTAAAACATGGAAACAAGCCATATTCATCCCAATCCCAAAAGCCGGTAAAGACCCAACCGAACTAACATCTTACAGACCAATCTCACTCACCGACACTATTTGTAAGGTGATGGAGACAATGATTAACAACAGACTCAAACATCACCTTGAAAGCAATAACCTTATCTTTAAGAACCAAAGTGGCGTCCGTAACATAAGATCCATTTTGGACCAGCTAGTAAGGCTTGAATAGCGCATTAAACTAGCATTTAACGCTAAAAGAAAATGCGACCGACATCTCATAGCGATTTTTCTAGACCTCGAGAAAGCATTTGATCTGGTTTGGACCGATGGCCTTATCGCCAAGCTGAACCATTATGGGATCAATGGACACATGCACAAATGGATTCACAATTTCCTAAAAGGAAGACAAATCAGAACCAGAATAGGGAACCAATATTCAGAAAACCAAGAACTAGAAAACGGTACCCCTCAAGGAAGTGTGTTAAGCCCAACTCTCTTTAACATCATGATCAACGATCTCGAACACGCTGTCGATCTTAGAAAAATCGACTTATCACAATTTGCGGATGACAGTGGCATATGGAAGGCGAGCAATCCATACAGCCAACAACTAATCGCTGATCTACAAACCAGTCTAACAAATATTGGTAAATGGGCTGACAAATGAGGGTTCAAACTATCAAAACGAAAAACAACTGGAATCTTATTCTCCCCTAACGCCAGATATATGATAAAACCTCCCACCCTGTACATTCAAGACGAACCCATTATATTTGGTAAAGTAGCTAAATTCTTGGGTATGTATTTTGATCAACATCTAACTTGGAAACACCACATTTGCGAATTAATACGCAAATGCAATGGTGGCCTAAACCTCCTCAAAAACATCAAAGGATTAAAATGGGGAGCCGATCCAGAGACACTTGTAACGCTTTATTGGGCCCTAATGAGATCAAAATTGGATTACGGGTGTCAAATCTATGCCTCAGCCAAACCCTCCCTCCTCAAACGACTAGATATAATCCAGGCCAAAGCGCTACGTCTATGTACAGGTGCCCTTAACAACACTTCCAAAGAAGAACTTCAGATCCTCACAGGTGAAACATTACTAACGCTGAGAAGAGAAGAACTAACCTTAAAATAGGCAGCTAGAAACTCAGTTCACGACCCCAACCATCCTACAAGAGACATCATCAACATATGCAATATTCCATTTAGCCTGAGATTCGTTCCCTTCCCACCATCAGGGAAAAAGATCCACTTGTTAAGAAAAGAAGTTAACATTAACTGCCTACAGGCAGAGCAAATTAAACACCCAGACCCTACACCATGAACATGCAAGAATCCAAATATAAACCTTATAGCAACAACTTTTGGCTCCAAACTGGACCAACCGTTGGAGATAAAATCAAAAATCTTAACAATTATTGACAATTCTTATAAAGAATTTGTCAAAATTTACACTGATGGATCAAAATCAAAAGACCCTGACAAAACTGCTGCAGCCCTAACTATCCCAGAGTTGGACAAGGAAATAGGAAAAGACTACCAGAGGGTTGCTCTATATACACAGCAGAATTCTGGGACATACTGTAAGCAATAAAATTTACAAAAAAAAAAACAACAGAAATTCCACAAAACGTTAATAATCACTGACTCACTCAGCGTTCTAAAAACATTAGGAACTGGAAACTCAAAAGGGCGAGAGAACTTTCTGAAAGAAGCAAACTTAACTCTCAAAACCATGATGAAACTAGATCAAATTGTAGAATTCATGTAGGTATCCTCACATATCAATTTACCTGGCAACGACAAGGCCGACTTGGCGGCAAAATCCAAACTTAACGATATCAACCCATACATCTCGATTATATTGTCCCAGAATTATATAGCATGATGATCAAAGCAATCAATTTGAAATGACAAACTAAATGGGATACATGCCCAAAACGTCGTACACTCTACTCGACACAGAAAACAGTGAGTCGAAAAAGAAAAGCCCCGATAACAACCGACAAACATAATCAACGAGTCATCAACAGAATCAAAACTGGCAAAACGTTACTAGCAGGCAGTATAGGGAAATATATTCGTCAAAATATAGAAAGAGTAACAAGTTGCCCCTACTGCCCCAACACTGAAGATCTCCAACACGTGTTCAACGTCTGTCCAAAATATAATATACCAAGAGTAAAGCTTATCGCTTCACTTAAAGCCATTAGCTCCCTCTACACCTAACCGGAATTTCTATCACAGAGAAATCAAAATCCAAAGCTCGCAATCGAAATTATACTAGCTTTTCTTAAAGAGATAGGTAAAACAGGAAAAATGTAGAATAAAAACATCAATTCTATCTCAACTTAAAATATATGCACTCAGGGCGGACTGTGGGACTGATGCCGGTCCGCACCGATGTCAAGGAACTCTACTTGAGTTTTAATCGGGGGTGGAGGGGTGCGGGTGCGTCATTCGGTATATCACCCAAGTAGAGGTAATGTGTAATATGTCTATGTCCCGATTTGTGTCTCTCTATTTGTCCCTTGACTAACGCGTATTCAGGCCAGCCCCTTGCCAAAGTTAAAAAATATTCAGGATTTAGTTCCAATGAACTACTTTTTGGACCACTGATGTTGTTGAAGGAGAAATTTCTTTCAAATGTAGGTACAGAAATTACGCATCTCGACTATGTTTCTAATTTTAAATACAAGCTGTGAAAGGATTGTGAAGTTGCAAGAACTAATCTGCACTCTATTCAGTCCAAGAAGAATTTAAGGTATGGTTAAAATACAAAAGAAAGGAGTTGTCGGCCTGGTAAGAGAGTTCTGACTGTCTTGCCCTTACTAGGCTAAGTACTATAGTCCTTATACAGTTGAAAAGATGGTGAGTAGTTTACATTATTGCGCCAATACTCCTGGGAGGCAAAAGCAAACACAACTTTGCCATATAAATATATTAAAGGAGCATGTTGATAGAGATTTCAGGGTTAAACAGGCAGTAATTTAGTTTCAAAAATCTCAGGAAGTTTTTGATAAATTAATGGCCATACTTTGAGAATGCACAAGTTCTCTCAGCTCCAAATTTCAGCCAATCATTTAAAACGTCTGCTGATGCAAGTGATGTAGGTGGTGGTATAGTATTGATTCAAGAAGGCAAGAACGGTGTCGATCATTCAGTATGATATTGTTCTAAAAGAACTAAGCATGCACCAGAGAAATTATTTCACAATCGAGAATTAATTTTTGTCTTTGATTTTAGCTTTGCAAATCTTTGAAGTGTATATTAGTTTAGCTCCTCCTATTTTTGTATTCAGTGTCTATCATTTAGGTTATGTATTAAGATAATTATTATTTGTAAACATGTTACTTCAGTTTGATTTCCAGATACAGCTTTGATTGTGTCCTTAGAACGTTCCAGAAACGATTTTGTTTATAGTTCCGAATAATTATCCATTAAGATGACATAGTATTTTCAGAAAATGGAAATTGTGATGTAAGTCAAGTGGTGAGGTATATAAAGTTGTTTACATTGGAGACGTCGCTAGAAGAGGAAGTAATAATATAATCTTTCTGTCATTGCAAAATTGGGTATGTCATTTGTTAAATCTGAATTTCTAGCATGACGTCGATATCCTTTTAAAAATTTAAAATAGAGTTTTCTCTACGTATTCACACCCATTAAATTTATACTTTACTTATATGGTTGTTATGTAACAATTAAAAACAAATTACTTTTTTCTAATTTACGATAAGTGTTTTACATTTATTATTAATTAATAATTTTGTTATATTAAGGGAGAATATTCATGGCAAACTAAGTAAATGAGCAATTTATACAAATTTACACGAGGGATTGAAGGACGTTTTTTAACACCTATACGTCGCGTTAACGTGTATCCTCAGCTGGACGGACACAAGCATTCTATAAGGGTATCACTGAAAAATCAGTATATTTAAATAAAATCAGACCCGTGCAAAACGATCATTTATAATAAGTTCTTAGAAAGAAATAATAATGGCACATCGAGATAAACAACTACAGGTGCGTCGAAAGGGATATATTGCCATCCATTTTTACCTTTGTTAACTAATTAGTGTGACGTGTTTTATCTTACTTCATTCATGACAATTAGTGTCATGAGTCTTATTTTAGTTCATTGATATCATAACATCTTGCAGGTGATATAAAATCAAGTACCTTATAAGAGATAAGTTTTATATGAAGACATCAATACAAAAATATAATAAATGGTAAGCCATAGCTTGCTGTTATTTATCGTCTTAGGCCTGATAAAGATAAAAGAAATATTATATCAGTTTCACCTCTTCGTAAAGTGAAGATATAAAAAAAAACCTCTACAATGAACCTGTTTTGTCTTTTATAAAAGTCAATTTTAAATTTTGAACTAAATGATGACGAAGATATTCAATTTGAACATAACCATATAATTCCAATTTTCACAAGCACAACAAATATTATCATTATTTTAAAAAAGCTTTGTGGATGAAATATAATTATAATTCATTTATTATATCTTAAAGTGTGAAATATAGAAACTTCTTGGCTAAATAATTTCATATTTTTTCTCATTCCTATATTATCTCATGTGAAAAATATCTAGGAAGTAATCAAGTGTGGTCTTGTGCTTATGAGTAAATTAGATACCTATTTTTAATTGGTCAAAAATAATTAATACGTCCGGTTTGATTGACAGGTCAGAACTATTCACTCTATGGACACTCAATCCGACTGATCAGATTCTTGGGCAAGGTGGGACACTCGAAAACTTAATATGTTTCGTATTGAATTATCTGTAATAGAAACTGCAAACAATGATAATCGCTATGATTACTTCTATGATTGAAATGGAGCTGCGACTTTTGGGCTTCGAGTTACCAACGCGCACTCTCATGAATTTCCACCTTTATTAAACATTGTTTAAATGCTGCAGCGGCAACATCGATTCTAAAAGTGTAATTTAGTATGTATTGCCATGAAGTACAATACTTTGAAATAACAGATGCAGAGTGGTAGCTTGGCACAAGTACACAACAAATATTTATTAGAGTTGCGATCATTTTGGTTATCATATTCAGATTAAACTGTTAGATATGAGAAAATAGCAACTTCTTCTTCCTTAAGTACAATTGTATTGAAGATTCGTTTTTTACTTGATCGTTTATTTACAGACGAATTCAAAGAGTGATAAAGAGCGTGGAATAAGTAAATCTCACTTTTCCTCTTGGCCTTCAGTTCCTGGCCTTGTGGTACGACGCATCTTTATATATATATATATATATATATATATATATATATATATATATATATATATATATATATATAATAAAAAATATCTTCAGTGATTCAAACGTCATACTCTAAACAATTCAAGTCTCAGAATTGCATTTTCCCATGCCGTAAACCTGGTCTTGACACAAATAACGTGGCTATTTACGTGATATGCCGTTCTAATGTACTTGGACAAAGTTCCATCAAAACGTTTCCTAATATTAGAAAGTTATAGACCAGATAATAAATAGTTAAATGATTTACAGATTCATGAAATAACAACGAAGTATCATAATTTGCCTAAACCGTGCAAAAGGAAAAAGTCCTCTCTGGAAAGAGCTAGTGGTCTTCCAGCGATTAACTAGCCAATGAAGTGGTATATCAATGAATAACAATTACAGTATGAGATACAGGGCTGACCTTTGTCGGATTGGCCCGATTTGTCCCAATTGGGCCCCGCGCTCACAGGGGCTCCGCACGTTGGTAAAAAATTTTAAACTCTATAGAAAAATATAACTTTAAAACGATGGAAGAACATTTGAAGTTCAATATCACGTAAAACTTGTTGAAAAGTTTATTTCCAAACGCCGTGCTCACAAGGGGTTCCGCTCCTAAACCCAGGCGGCCTCGCCACTATGATCCAAATCGGGCCTTACTTTGCTAAGGCCGTTATTGAAGAGATATTAAGCCAATAGCCAAATAGGTAACGATAAGAACATATAGATTTTAAATAATATGGAAAACGATAAAGACGGATGTCAACCTAAAGTTCCTATTTTTTCGTAGAAACTAATCTTGATCCTGGAGGTGTTAATAGTTACATTTTCCGGTTCGATTACATTGTGATATTTCTTTCCGTAACGTTAATTCGATAATTTATTCGTATACGACGTCTATAGAGAATTAAAATAAAAAGATGATAACTTGAAATAGTGACGATTTTTATATGTATGTTGAACATAACACATGTTAGTTATTTAATCTCGTTTAGACAATATTTATTTATTGTGATCGATGCTTGCAATCCTAATTTTATTGACTTCAGGCGGCAATTAAATAAATTTTTGTCCGACCCTTATAGCAAGAAGAATAGGTTTACATCGAATATAAGAAATCTAGTAATTTCTCTCCAGTAGAATATTTACTTTACCACTTTCGATCCGTAACACGTAGAGCAATTGTTTCCTCCAAGAGTCTTGATATTTCAAATAAGGATTTAATTGTAAATCGCTTTTTATATAAAAAAAAAAATATTAGACCCGTCTATAAACTGTCGTATTCTAGCTATATTGAAATAAATTGTAATTAAATCTTCAGCGGTTGTTTATATTGGCACGAATATCGCGATTAATATTAAGCAGGTGCGCTCACGAGAGTCATTGACCAAGTTTAATACGTATCAAAGTGTCTCTCCTGTGAATTGCATCAGGGCTCTATTTTCTCAGTCTAGACAGGAATTCGTAGTATGTCAATGCACAAAACGTGTGTCACATAAATGCATCCACATTCAGCTAGTGATGCAGTTAAACGTTCATTTTGAACATTGCATCTTACCTTTTTAGATGATTACAGCGGCACCATATTTGATGCCTCGCAGCCGTTGCTGCTGTCCCAGAAAAAGATAATATCTATGTTTTCCCAATGCAAAGGGTACAAGCACCATTACTGTCAAATTCATAAACGAGAGTAAGTATCTTTTAGCTGAAACCAGGAACTTAGTTCAAGCTTCAAGCAGACACGTACATAGCTCACACGCCATATTTGTATACGATTCAAGTACTTAACTATTTGAAAAATAATTATTACCCTCATAAACAAATACCTTTCTAAACTCAACACAATTCACATAATTGGATATTGCTTTATAAAGACATTTTTTATCTTTTCTGTCGCCAGCGACCCACAAACAGGGTAATGACACGCCTTACACTCTGTTGAAACAACCACAAGCCAATACTGGAATAAAGAAAATGACTAATGTTTTCTGAACGCGCGCGCGCGCACGCGCACACACACACACACACACACACGTGTCTATGTCACTGAGATTCGTTTGACAGTAATCTACAGAGTCAACAATAACACTGCCTAGACAGAAGACTTAAGCACGGTGTGGGTGTCAAATATCCCTTTCACGGTACTTTTGCTAAGATTATGTACCACTTTGGCAAAGACGATTTTATTAGAACAACCGTTTTCGGAGGAAGCATAAACTATTTAGAAACAGTGTTTTCCTTGTAGTGGTTTCAAACACAATACGGCCCAGCAGCAGCGGCAAAATACACAAGTAAAATTCTTTTAGAGACAACACGAGCGATTCTGTGGCTGCTTGAATATCTAAAGGAGTTCGCCACCTTGACTTAAAAGTCTTTTAAACTGCTCATAGCTTTATTTATTTATTTTTCTAAAGTGAATAAATTATATTAGTTAATACAGCTGACATCAGAGATTTGAGTTTATATGTTTAATTTTAATATTTTTAAATTTTTATAAGTATAATATTAATGGGGATCTTAAGGCAAGATATTTGGAAAAATGTTCTGGATAGATTAATTTCTAATTGATTTATTTTTCTGACGTCCTCGCAAATGTGCTCATTTGTAATGGAGTTTTACAAAACTGAATTATAGCATCCAGTTTCCAAAGCATCAAAATAGTGTTTATATAATTATTAGTGACAACAACGAGTCGTATGACGTCAATAAAAGCTATTGTTACGCAAAGATACCGCTTTAAGGTCAGTCCCAAAATGCCCACTATATGCATTAGTTTTTGTTTTCTAACATAAGCCGAGAAAGGTCGAGTACTTGAGGACTGGTCATGCAGCGTCATACAGGCCAATTATGAGATACGAATACTAACCTAAGTAACGCTATAGTATGCAATATTTATTGATACAATATTTATTTATAGTATTTTTATACATTACTGCTTATGCACATACGGAAATTTAACGAGTTTACATGAAATATGAAATTTTGACATTTGCTTGCCTACTGAAATCTTTTTAATGATCCAGCAAAGACACTACGTGAAGCCAAATAAAATTACATTTTACTATCGATCTCTGCTATAAAGTTGTTTTAAAAGGTTAGTTTTTATTTTGACCACCAATACGGTCTTTTACCCTAACCTACTTGAAATGAACTCTAGTTGTTGCAGACCATGAGTGACAACACAAGATGTTTCCACTACACTAATAAAATATTTTCTGACATTTACTGAACGAAGCTGAGTTTTTGGGATGAAAAACGTTTCTAAAATGTCAAAGCTAAAGAGTAAATTTACATTTGAAATACAGACAGACAGATGATACATCAGCACAGTGAATATTAGCCACCGTTAAATGCATGTACATGCTTATGCTTGTATACCATCTTTCATAAAACGCCAGATGCCAGATTTATCTTTTTAAGATATACATTATGTTTGTTTTAAAAAAAAATGTATGAATAAAACGGGGATATGTAATAAATACAAAACCAAATAACTGTTTTGTTCCGAGTCGGAGGAAAGAACTCGTTCGATAGGGACAGAGTCGGAGCAGGCTATAGTTTAATTCTAATATTACAACAGCTGGGAAAAGGTTGTGTAATAAACCATGGTTTCAGCAAAGCATTTGTAAATGGTTTTGTTAATGACGACAAGGGTTCTTGGATAAAGTTTGATAATTGTCAAATTAAGATTCCTTTCTATATTAATTTCATATATTTTTAGAACATTTTGATAGTGTTAAAGTCTTTTAAAAGTAAATTTAGAATCAAATATGGCTCTAATTTACAAGAAACATTTTAAGTACCGTTCTGTAGACCATTATTAAAAATAAAAAATGGATGTAGAGGTGCATATTGTGATCGTTACTACTTATGATTCGCTTGCTGTTTCAATATCGACCTCAACATTGTAGCATTCATCCATTTTATTTTCTGTACTCAGCAATAGCGTCTTTACTTTTACTTGCACAATATCTAATAATGTTTCAAATGGGATTTTGCTGACAATTTTGGCTGAGCCTATATCGTTACTGCTCTAAGTAAATTCCTCAGTTAATTAATTTATCAACATGCCCACAGAAATGCGTTCGAATAGTTATATCGCATCTTTTGGGCCTCGTTCACAAATATGTATGATGCATTAAAACGAAACAGGAACCTAATCTTTTCTGTAACGTTGGACACACTCTACTGATCTGACAGAATAATGCCACTATTAGATATCTCCATAAATGCTTTGAAAATATTATATACATCAATCTCTGTATTTCTCGCCACACACACACACACACACACACACACACACACACACACATATATATATATATATATATATATATATATATATATATATATATATATATATAAAGTGTAAGCTGTTACTTATGAAGTTTTTAAGTTCTAGTGTTTGCAGTCGATATCAATTACAGCGCTTTTAAGACAATCCCATATGAGCTCCTGGCGTGCCAGAAGTTATCGAACTGGTGTAACATCTGTTGTTATTATCATACCAAATGTTTCATTCAAATCCAATTAGTTCCATTCGTAAGAAATAGTTGTGATTCGTTTCATTGTGTGCCATTCGACTCTAAAAATGTGTTTTATACATATTTGATACTTTGCATTATGCTTGATATGATATCATCTATCCTGTAATTATCCTTCTCGGTAATTTGGAACGAAAATGCGCGTTTCCAAAAAGCCATGTGGTTAGTCAGCGTTCATCCTCAGGGCTCTGTTATCCTGTGAAAGCGAAGAGTTTTATACTGTTTGGTCTACGTTATTGCATCGATTTTATTACCATAGTTTGATAAAGTTTTGAATACCGTACTGCAGGTCTAATAACATTTTTTATTTCAGTGGTCCAGTTCAAATATGTTTATAAGTAATGACATGGGCACATTTTGCCATAAGACCTTTTTATGGTAACGGGTACATAAAATATAATAGTATATCCTCATTCATAAAAAGGTCAATCGCAAGTGTTAGTAAATGTACAAGTTGTCTCCCTTCCTAAACCGTTGTGTGTGTACCAAATGGAAGTACATCTGGAATGTTTTATTCTTCAAAGTTAAGATTATTGACTGAACTTAGCAATCAAACGATTTTCAATAATGCGGATTGAAACTGGGCCTAGATGAACTCAAGTGGACTTTAATTACAAGTGTCAAACACAACCAAACACAGCCGATGGACAAGTTAACTATTTAAATCAGAGTGAATTTATTTTATCTTAACTAACTGTATGGTAAAACAATACTCACCTGCATCTTCAGATGTTTATTTCAGTGACACATTTTATAAATTGCATCAACTTTGTTTGTTGTATCTTTCACATTTGTTTCTCATAGATTTCTTTAGGTCTCACTGGACAGTTTATCTGGTGAATGTTCACCCGACAATGACTTATTGTAGAGAAATGAAGATAATTTTACACTGAAGATACAAATAAAAATAAACTAATGATTTTTGTAGAAAGCATGCATGTGAGATTTTGACTACGGCAATCAGGTTAATATCTTATACAACTGGTGGCTTTTATACTGAACCAACACTGCCATCAACCCCTCTTTTTTACATTCATTTTTGACAGCAAAGGGCTATTTTGAATATTTTCCTGTGACAAAGCAGCTAAAAGAATCAGTATGTGCCTTATGCATGAATAAAGTTCACTAGAACTATTATAAATTAGCATACTTTTCATCACCCCTCAACCATCTCGATTTTTAGATATTTACCTCTGCAACAGACACACGTAAATACGTAAGCCAAGTTGGCTGTTCATTTGCAGCCAAAGTTACGCATTTGATCTCCAGTGCTAGTCTAACTGTGACAGGCAGTCACCAAACAAGCCAACTCATTTTCAAGCCTGACTCAAAGTAAATCTAAACCACATTACAGATTCATCTTCTGTGTGAATTTATAAATGCTAGGCTTATGATAATTAGGTTCATGCCTTCTACCTTACAAATTAGGTGTCAAAGTACGAAACTATCCAGTGAGACCTTATGTGTGCCGTTTAAATGAAGCGTATTCAAAACCACAAAGTTCTCGTCCCTACTACGGTTTGAACCTGGGAGCCGAGGCATTTAATTTTACGCCATCTCGAGTGTGTATTCCAAAAAATTCCATAAAGTCGTGCACGTTTAAATGTTGTACGACATTTTTTCAGATTTGTATGGACGCAGATAATCAGAGACCGGCAAGCACTGAGAATCGATATGGTACGATTCTGACACTTTTTGAACTACTCTGACTCTTGTTTCACTAACTATCTTAGGTTTATCCTGAAAGTCAGATCTTTATTCTAGTAGTCAGATTTTATGACATTAGAATTTTATCCTATCCTATTGTTTTGTTGAAACTTGTGGCTGATGGTCTGATGAAATTGGGGCAAGGTTAATAGTTGGTTTTCTGTACCTCCACTACAGACAACTTACTGCAGAAATGCCGAATTGCCTGTAAAAATTACCCCTATTATTCACACCCATCAAAATCTAGTTCGATCACTGACGTATTCCGTTATATATTGCAGAAATTTCCAACCAAAGGAGTCTGACATAAGAATCTTGTCAACTTTGTTCTGGATCGCACATTGTATGTAATAAAAAGAACATCGGCCTGTAATTATATTTTCTTCCCTTCATTATAGTCATATCTGCAGATAATTATCCCTTACAAGGTCATGCATTCATAATTTTCTTTGTTACGTCCAGAAAAATAAAACAACTACATTTTGATTGCTCATGCTACACATTGAACGATCTGATCGGTTTGTATTGCTAAATACCAGCCTGAAAATTACAAGTCGTCTACTCAGGTCGTGACATATATCCATGAACGAGAAGAAGAACGGGTTTGTGGAATCTCTTCCTCTGAATGGTCTAAACTGTATCTACAATTAGTATCTGAAATAAAACCAGTCTAAAGAGATGAATCCCAGGCAGATGTGAGCTACCGAACACCTTTCTCATGCAAGGGATAATTGATCGTTTTCAATGTGAAATCTAACTATGAAGGCTAATGGGTTTGTTCTGTACAAAGCAGTATCAGTCCAAGAGAAGCATACCCATTAGATTTAATCCAGACACATGGAAAAGCAACACTCATAAGAGGAAAGTATACGCGGATATGATTCGCGGTTGTCAATCCTTGGCCTTATTACATAACGTTTCTGATCAAGAAAACAAACATGAACATTAGATAACGTCACATTCATGTAATTGTAACATTGTTATGTATGTTTAATTTGCATTTGTCCATTTTCTCCATGATTAATATTTATAAATTATATTTTGTACTTGACCTTATCCAAAATCAAGCCAACTGTGTTTCTGACAAGATACGTTGATGATGTTTTTATATTGGTAAACAATTAATAGAAAGCTAATATTTTATCTATAAATGTGGGTTAAATATTAGGATCATTGAAAAAGAAGTAAACATATTTATTTGAGTCTTAGTCATGGTTATTGGAAATAACCCATAAAATTACCCGTGACATTACGGAAATGTTCCACCTAACGTAGATGCTAATTATTCCAATAGCTTCTTTCTATACAAATATGCATATTTACTGGAAACAAATTGATGTTATATATATATATATATATATATATATATATATATATATATATATATATATATATATATATATATATATATATATATATATATATATATATATATTGCGAGTCTATGTACTTGAGATAAGCAGCAGAAAAGAGTGAAAGACAACAAGCTTCGTAAAATTCAACAACTATAATTTATTTCCTAGAAAACAAAGTGAAAACGAGTAAAAAGAACTTACGGTACTGCGAATTAAATCCCAAAATAATGCAAGAATTACAGATACAAGTCCTAGTAATTAAAGTCGTGAAGAAAATTCAGAAAAAGTCCAGAAAAAATCACAAAACTGAAGTCAATGACGTGTATGTGGTAGCTATTACAGTGTTTATGTGTCAACAGTTTTTTGTTGAATCACAGAAATATAATCCCAGGACTGAATATACTATAAATTCCAGTGAATGGCGCCATCCAACAATTTTATCAGAGCACTTTTGTATTTACAGAGAAAGTAATCACTTGAATTTAATAATTTGAAGAAAATAAAATTCAGCCCAACTGGCCAAGACATAAAACAACTTGAAAATGCTAGATGTTAAAGTACGAACCAAGTTCTCAAAATCACACGATTATACAGTTCTCTACTTGACCTCAGGTCACAATTAGCATTTTCTACTAAAAGAAAACCTTACCAAGTGGAAAATAACCTTCTAGAATGATCCTGATGTTTCCAAATCAAAACCATAACCTGTAAAATTCACATAGGAAACTCCAAACCTTTGACCCAAATGAATATATGTACCTCTTCTATTAATAACCCTGATATTGAGCCCATACACAGAGAAAATAATTTGGCTATGTGTTAGTTGTTTACAATGAATAAAACAAAATCAATGAGGCCAGTCAGAAATGAACTCAGTTTTTGACAAGGTCAAGTCCAGCAAACAATGTTACATTACAATAGCATGTAATAAAATTTAAAAAAAATTAAACTGACAAATAAACAATTAAATTACATATACGTAACAATATAAACATATATATATATATATATATATATATATATATATATATATATATATATATATATATATATATATATATATATATATATATATATACACAGAGAGAGAGAGAGAGAGAGAGAGAGAGAGAGAGAGAGAGAGAGAGAGAGAACAGAATGATACCAGAAACATTAAATATGCTAGAGAGATAGAATAAGTTCCAAACAGGATTCTTATCCGTGCTACATACCGCTAGTAACTAGCGTTCTCGATCGATCGAAAGATCACGTAACACTAGTGTATGCCGTCTGGACTAGGCTGCTCATAATCTGGCTTATCGTTTTCTTCATTGTTTGCTGTTCTCAAACGTTTATTGAAAACAAGAAACAAAGAAAATCCATGACTAGATGAAAATGACAAGATTGATTATAAATTATCAGTCATGTTATTAAATACCTTGTACGTGTAAGCAATTACAGCCACACAAAGGATACATCATGCTGTAATCTAGAAGCTAATGGGGTCTTGTAGAAAAAGGGAAAATTTTGTTTAATATATTAGTAAGTTGAGGCTGTATCTAGTTGCAATCAATGAGTGATAAGCAGAAAACCTGTCAAATCTGGTGTATTTGCTTAGATTATATACAGACGTGCCTTAATCGTCCCCGCCAGTAAGCCAAGACTTTAAAAGCTAAAAATATCCTCGGCAACAACATTTATCAACAGAAATTGTTATTGACATGTGGATGCAAATTTTGCTCCGCACCGTTGAATTGTATAATGTGTGAAAGTTACAACATGATTTTCTTTTTAAAAAAAAATATATCCCATATCTTGGATGTAAATGCTCTTTCCTCTAATTTGAATAACATTATGAGGAAAGAACAATGTAAAGACGTATTCTGTGATAATTTTGAGATCCTACCGACTAACATAGGTATCAAGGGGAAATTCTTCATATGTTGAAATAATGTTTCTTCGCATGCTCATATGTTAGCTGTTAATTTTTTGCACCAACAAATCGCGTAAGATAAGAGAAATCACTGCACGTGAAATGCAGAAGATAATACATTATTCATAGCTCTTTCTCCGAATGTTTTGCATTTTTCTAAATAGTTTCAGTATTTGGTATAATATATACCTCATTACACACTGTATATGCATGCGCACACCGTTTACCTTGTTTGTATTAGTTGTCTTTGTTTATTGCATCTAATTTGTTATATTCCCGATATGGTTTTAATTATCAATGTTTTTTGTTTTTTTATAGTAACTGTGCCGAATGTGCTACTTATTTTCTTGATAAGGTTGTATTTATAATGGCATCTAATCAAACATCTTCGCCTCTTTCACCAGTCAACCTATATCATGCGATATATGGATTGGCCATGTCTCGTTCACTAATTATAAGACTCAGGGTACTAATGATATGGAACCAGTCATTGAAAGGTTGAACTTCAATTTGCGCTTATACATGTTCTGAGGACATTAATTAACTTAAAATGACATTTGAATAGAAAACATATTTTGAGAGCACACTATTTTTATCAGCAAAAGGCACATTTCTATTGAAACATTTTTAGTCTTTTACAAGTTTTGACTTTGGGCCACTAATCACTGAAACTGGAACTAGTTATATTGAATTCGTATTGTGTACGTGACCTTTGTTTGTACTTGAGTATAGAGGGTTAGCATATCTGACTATTCTCATGTTTTTGTGATGGTGGAATGTTACAAATAAGTTGTTTACCGATATTGTGTTCAATGTCTAGCTTTATTTACAAAAATATAATGCTCTGGAAGAGAATTTGTAACCCAAATCTTGGTCATTTTATTCTGGATTTGTGTAAGGTTGTGATAGACAAAGTGTACATTCCCGTTTTAAGTTCATTCTGTGGAATTATTTACTGGTGTGTTCAGATATAATTTGAGAGGAATCATTATTTAAATTATTCACTTTAATTACAAAGTGTTCATCGACTATTTTGACTATATCACTAGTTTGGGAATAATGTAAATTCATTCAAAGATATTCTGACTGATATCATTGTAATGCATCAAAGCTGTTAGAAAAGTTACCAATTCAAGACTATTAGTAGATCGGCACATTCAATATTGGAATTCATTCTGAGCGCTCTTTACTGTTGGTCATGTGGGAAAACATTTACGATTATTTAGGATTTAATTCAGAATAATGTAAGTTCCTCTTTAAGTTTCACTCTGTAACTTAGAGAAATAAATTTTATTTTATTTACTGAGTTTACCTATCGTTTTTGTTTTGCTTCTTTCTGTTACATAGTTTAAGAGATAGAGACTAAGCACATGGAACAAGAGAAAATCTGCAAGACTTACTTTAAATAATCAAGATCATGGGCCACGTGCGAATGGTGCTGCTATTAGTCACTAATGGAACATGTCGAATGTATCACATCACTACCTTTGGAACACTTTCGAAAACGCACGGAATTAAGAACGTCTTCGGTGACTAAATTAAGAGGTGGTACCTATTAATGCTAAACTGAATATTTGAACGTCGTTTAAACTTAGCCACTTGATTATTTCAAACAACAGTTTATATCATACATCTTGTTGACTAAATCATTTCCTTCCTTCCAAACTTTAGTTAGATGGAAGAATGGTGCAATTTATGAAAAACGGCTGCTTTGCTGCTTTAATATTACGTTTGGACCACTAGCACTAGCATTAATATGTGGGCTAAGATAAGGGTTATGGAAAATGAACATTACATTTCGGACGTTATAGGGTTTATGGAATATTAACATTGTCTTAGTGTCGATATGGCAGTTATGGTAATTTATCAGTACGTTTGGGTTTCTTATACGACTTAGGGGGATTTAACATCACGTTTGGGACACTATGAGACCCGATGGAAATTTAACATTACTGATACATCCCTATGGAAGTCTACAGAAACTGTAAATTAGCTTTAGAATAACCATTGGTCATTATGTACTCATTGCTTTCTCCGTTAACTTTCCATTTTCAGAATTGCACATTATTTTATGATACTGCACGACACGTGCGTCTAAAACAGTATAGTGTATTTGGAACTACTTTGTAAACAAACCATGTACACTCATGTAGCAAACGCTTTAGGTTTAGTTTATTAGATTTGCTTGCGGATGAACTAAAGAAGCTGTTTCATCTATTTGAAAGTAGGGATAATAAAGTGAACCATGTGGATGAGTTTACTGAGTTACAAATGAAAGTTTCAAACAAGCAAACGAATGAACGTGAATTTGCAATGTCCACAACAAACATAAGAGATGAAGTATTGAAAATTCCTTTCTGATCATTTAAACAGTTATTTATGAGAAATGTTCGTAACTTTTCCAAAATGGAATGGTTCAGACTATGACCAGTGCACTCTGGGGTTTATGAAAATAGCATAGAAAAGTATATTGAGTCCAAGGTCTATTGCAGACCTATCAGAGACATACCATTTTATAAGTGAAAGTACTACATTCAAGGGAAAAATACAACTGAAGGTTTTGGTAGAAACGTAAGGGCCTCAGAGCCAATAAGCCCAAAGGACGAAGAATTCTTGTTTCCTCTGGCCGAATGGACTGACACACACCAGCTGCTTTACAATTTTCCACGTTAACAATTTTGATCCAATGTTTCGAATTTAGGATAGCGATAGACGCCTTACAGGTCAATACATAGATGGGGTCCATACAAAGAGCATGTAAGTGACTAGGAATAAACATGTCTTCTTTTGGTTGTAATAAGAACGGAAAAATATAATTACATTCTTGCATTTTGAATTTCCTCAGACTGTACTTTTTTAGTGTGTTCTGAAAATCCGATTTAAATTATGTAATGGGTCTAAAATTGGATCACACACCGCAAAATTATACTGTAATTTCGACTACATTTCCAACTCCAATCCCATTCTCCTTACTGCATTCAAAATGAAATGAACTGATATTTCACAGGGTCTTTTTGATTATTTCATTTGCAAAGTTCATATTTATTCCCACATAATGATTTCAAACATTATATGACAGAACAGAAACACAAATGCAGCTGATTCAATGCCCGCCTCACCCTGGACAAATCACATGTATGTCGTGCGGATTTGACTCAGCTAATAAATCCAATCGATCACAAGCAGAAATGGGTAGAATCGACAAATCAATCCAAAATCCATCCATTCCCAACCAAATGGAAAAGTTGTTACAATGCGCATTCATCCGCAATATGACTCTAAATTTTAGTTTCAAGTAGACCAAAACAACAGTTCTTTTTTAAACTAATGTTGAGCGCTCGATCAAAATCAAAGGTCGCTGTGAGCGTATTAATATTGTTATTGTGTACTGATGAATCTACGTTCATGTATTTATTTTGGAATACAGCATAAATTCAATTAATTTGTTTCTTGTAGTGTATTTATATAATTAAGCCTTGGGTAGAATATCAGAATGAGTATATAATAACAAGGTTGCTGCATTTGTATGGGAAAATATGAACTCTTGTTTTCGGAGTAATACTGTACTCTCAAGGTCGTGCTCTGAAAAACTCGTTCATATTTTTCCATACAAGTGCAGTAACCTATAATTCCTCTCCATATTTTAACATAATGGAATATTTTGGTTCTCAATGAGAATGGAACATGATAAAGAGACAAATAGACCTAACGACAAAAAAAACCCCACATTCTATATAGTTCTGGAAAAAATCGAAATTCCGAGGTATTATTTTTTTCAGATGTATTTTCAGAACTTGGCAAGTGCCATGCAAATCCGACTTCACTTTTAAAGACCGTTAAAAAGGCTGAACGTATTCCAGAAAAGCAACTGCAATATTTTATCAACTTTTTTCAAAAAGACGCTAGCACTCGGTCTTGGTTTGCTATGTTCATAAGATTCGTGGTCCCTTTATTACTGAGAGAGAGAGAGAGAGAGAGAGAGAGAGAGAGAGAGAGAGATCATGGTATTCATGTTGTTAATATTACTGAGAATAAGAAAGCAAGACGATCACAAAAGATAAGTTGTTTTATATTATCTTTAAATCAACAATTAAATGTTCATAACGCAATCAACTCAGTATTCCGATACACTGTTGCACAAATAGGTGTTCCCAAAGAACACGATATGAAACCGTATATAGATGTGTCCAAGTATATTCCATATTTCTGATATGTGAATGCAGAGGGGTAAACACATGCTTGATTCAACTAAGATTGAATATATAACATAGCCTTAAGAACGTAACAAAGCCTTTGCATATTTGGAACGATTTATGTGTTGCTACTAATCCTGAAATTATTTTGTAATGGGAAAAGTTGTCCATGCAACGATATTGAAGAAACAATTTAAGCTTATTTCTTTGGCACTGTTTATATCATATAAGAGCACAGAGCTTAGCGAATGAATGTTTTTTTCCTGTAACAAAAATAAAGTACAATCACTGGCTTATACATAATTACATTGTCCAGAGCACTGAATTTATACAGTGTGTAATATACGAACAGTCTTGTCTTCAGGATGAATATCTGTCATATACAATTGATGTCCTGAAGCTCATTCCCGTATTTTTATCGACCGCTTTGACGCCCAGTTCTGTACCTCCATATATCATAGTCACTTCAACATCTCTATTACACCCTCCAGTGGTGTCAGGCATATCAACGGCGAGGCGACCGAGCTTCTTGCACCCATCGTCTGTCACATACATCGGACTATGTGATTCAGACTGATAGATCTTCAAACCAGCTTTGGTTTGGTCTTTGTACCATGGATGGTATATCTGTTTTGGCTGTTCCTCATTTAATGATACAATCTGATCTCTTTTGACATGAACACTGAATACGTCTTTGCAATAATATGTTCCAACACTATCTTGCTCTTTTCTATTTGCATCATGTCTTTTAGGATCAAAGCGCGATCTTACTTTGATCCCGTAGGTGAAGCGAGAAATCCTGCTCTTGAAGATGTCAGGATTGTGACCATATAATACGGCTCCTTTCAAGACGGCATAGAAAGGGTTACTTGGTACAAATATACGTTTTCCTGGCAGAGCTTCCTGAATCTTCTGACGCACGATGAGTGCCTCCGCAAAACCTCCCACTAACACGATTTTTTCAACAACCTGTGTTGATATTTCACGAAATATTGACTGTAGCTGTCCTATAATCAAATCCATTGTCTCTCCGAAAAGCTCTCTCGCTATAACGTCTGGTTTGAATACTAAGCCATTCCTCATCTGCTTGAAATATTGTGAATACTTTGTCGGATTGACTCTGATATCGCCTCTTACCTCATCCCACATGTCGTCTGGCAAGGCAAGTTTAATCCATTCTTCACCGCGTGGTGTTTCCTCCTGTATATTCACTTTCTGTCGTTCGAACTCTTGTTCCATTTTCAAGAGGTCTCCTCGTTTGCATTTTTCAAAAATCGAATTCCCATCTTTAGTGTGGAATACATCTCGAACCAATTGTGAAAAAGAATCATTTATTCTCTGTCCACCCCAAGGTCCGCCGTTCGCTCTATAGATCTGCTTCAGGTAGCCATCGTCTGTTACTTCTGCAGCAGTTATGTCCACTGTGCCACCTTCAGTAGAAAGAAAGTAGGTGCAATATAGATTGTCACCTTACATTCGATATATTACTGCTTCCTATTGCAAACCATATTTTCATCAATACATTATATTATAAAGGACATTAACACAATAAAAACTGGACTGACACTGTACCATAGGTAACTCTATGAAGCATGTAGTCAAGCTTATAGCACGGCTGACTGCACGTAGTGAACACAAATTCTGAGGTCGACAGTGCTGCTGTGCTCTTGAGCGGGACATTTAGCACGGATTAGCCGAGACCAGAAAATGCAATTTTGGTATCAGTGTATGTATGGCGATGGGGTGGGGCAGGTAATGCGAAAAGCTGACGTGTCGACAAAGGTAGTTATGACGCAAACTCAAGGATGAACTTCGGTCAGTTGAAACACGAGTCCGCTCGGAATTACTTTAACCATAACATTAATTATTAAAATCTAGAAATTTAATAAGCCTGTTTGTGTAAACTCCTCTCCGAGTGCTCTATAAACTATATTTTCATTATATCAAGTGCAGTTACCATAAAAATTGAACCTGAAATCATATAATTATCTCCTTTAAAATTTGTCTTAAACTTATAAGTAGACAACTTAAGCTTAGATGCATAACAGTAGCAACAATAGCATTATATAAAACCACAAACCGCCCAAATCCACAACCAGGAATTTATCTCCGACATCCCCCAATCCATCCATACTGGCCTTTTCTTGGGGAGAGAGATACAGACAGTGCACTGCAGCAGCCTCGGGCTCTAGGGCCAAGATCAGTTGATTGTCTGGTATTCCGGCCTACAGGTACAAATAACGGAGACGAAGTTGGCTTAATATTTACAGATTTTTTTTCAAAGCAATATCGTCCAATGCAGTGTACGTTTTACGTCAGAGGCTTTCAAACAAAATTTGTAAATGTAAAATATTAAATGTCTCAGCAGCTGATTAAATATAATCTATTTATTTACTTTAGGTGCCCTTTTGACTCACAATATGTTGCTTGTATTTTCCGTCTTTGCGTGCCTTCAGGAATATTAGTACAATTAAAGAGCCTCGTTTCTTAGTTGCACTAATCTGTGCGCATGTTTTGCATACGACTCTATCTCTCGTGCTGTGTTCAGTATTTGCAAGCATTAGATCAGAGATTTTGTAATGGCCCCACAACTACAAAGTTTTGGAAATATTGGGCTAAACACCATTTGCTTTGTTACTCTTAACGAGAATTTTCTAACTTTAGAAGGAAATATGTAGCGATATCATGAGTAAATATTAGTTTATCTCATATTGTCTACCTTATATAAGTAATCGCTTAACATAATCCACGACGCATTCCTAAAAGATTTCTCTATTACTGTGCATACATTGTGACCCATTCTAAATCTCAATCCATGTATTGTCATTTAATTCTCTTTTCTCAGTGTATCAGTTTTTGTTGAGGAAATGTAAATATCCAGTCCTGTGATCGTTATGATCTCCGTACTTTATTTCCTGAGTATTGTAGGCTGTTGACGCAGTGCTACTTACAGTTTATTTGTTAGTATGATGTTATAACAAATCTGGAAGTTCATATATAAATGATTACCTTAACTGCAGACTTTCGCATGGCGTCCCTTGCGTCATCGTTCCAGATAGCTGGAACCGTAATTACCCATCTAATGGTTGCTTCTGAAATCGTTAAATTTCGACTTTCTTTGAATTTATGGAGGCAATCTTTCTTGAGGCCTTCAATAAATTTTGACATGACGAATGTAATAGGTTCATGCCTTCCAAAATAATCTTCTGCACTGTCTTTTTTTCCTCCATCTTCCTGGAAGACCTGTAAGGATCAAATACTGGAGAATTATCGCAAAAACAAAATGCATTCATAGCTGTACGCAGCTAATAACACAAGACTGTTATACTACTGTAGTTGTTGCTTCCTCCCCCAACCTAAACTAGATTTGGTGCTTACATTAACATTGTATTCGATCTAGCTTCAAAGTAATTGTCTTGACCTCCTTCCTGCTACCAAATGATACACGAAAAGAACAGCACAATGGCTTTTCCATATATTTGCATCTTTGTTAGCAATAGTAGAATATGCATTCGATTAGGCAATTAACGACGTGAATATAGGACTAAGTCAATGTGATAATAAGATGAAAGTCTCTGGAGACACTAGACATTAGTGTGCTAATAAAGGTCATAAGTAAACACAGTTTGATTGCATACACGTGGTCTGTATAAACGTAAACATTTATTTCATCTAAACAATCACGGATCATTGTTGGGGATATGAGCTTGAGATAAATTTTGCCCAGCAGTTTCGAGTTCCACGTGTATACTTAGTCCAGGCTGGTGAAGCTATTGCAGAAAGCAAGAACGATTCGTCATGAAAGTATTGTGAGAATGAATAGAATCATCGGCTAGCATTTTCTTCGCAGCACAAGTCCCATGTTCATGCAAAGATGGACTAAATCTTGCTATTTTATACAGTGTGCCATCCGATCTTTGTGGTATTGATGAACCCTTGACAAGCCTTCGTATTCTCCTTCTTGTTATTAAATGGCATACGAGTGATAAAACAGTAATAAACATTTTGTTTTAAAAATAAACGTAATCAACATTGCATCAACTGCACAAAAAGATTGCCTACGTACTTACAACACTGGTGTAAGTTTACAGGGTTATTATGAACAATGTGCGCAAACACAAACGAGCTTTATTATAGAAGAAAAGGGGCTTAAGATCAAACATACTAAGCGTTAAATGCGTCCTATACAGCTTACTTTGTAATCAAATCTCATAAAGTACAGCAGGAACGAAATCAATTTGGCACATTTTATGAAAGCATTATATTATTACAAAGTGTTGATAACATCCGTGAAGCGCGTATGTATTGGGTGCGAGAAATATATCTTTGCGCCATTGACCTCGTTGTATAAGACCATTTTGAAGTTCTTGAAGAAGAAGTAATCTCTCGCTTTATCTTCATCATACAGCTTTGAGAACATCATCTCTGCCATGTCTCCTATGGCAACTAGTTTCCTATCCTTGACGTTTATTAGAACGCAGGTGATCGTTTTGTTGGTACTGTTTGCGGCCCCCCATCTGTTGTTCATCCAAATGTCCCTCTGGTTGTTCTCGAAGTTGCAACGATACTGACATGCGTAACCCGAATATGTGCTACCGATATCAAGGGCGATAACTAGGGACGGTTGCATCGCCATAATGACTTGTTTTTTAGTGAGAAGATTGAGTGGTCATTTACTTCATGTCGGTCGAAAATGTCAGATGAAATCTGCAACATGGTTGACATAACATAAATTGTAATACAAGTATCCCATAGCATCGAACCATAATTATTATTGCTACTACTACTACTACTACTACTACTACTACTACTACTACTATTAATGATGATGATTCTGAGGCATGTGCAATATATAAAGGTGCTTATTCGATACTGAAGTTGTTACAGGGTTTTGGAGTTGGCTGAGAAGCTTAATGATCTTGTCATTTCCCAACCCTGCCCCACCCCTCCAGCAGCAAACCACTTTCTTTGCGATCATACATATTGTTATAATTAGAGAGAATTTTTTGCTTAATATTCCATTGGACTTTTCCCACCATTTGTAGAAATTTAATGTATACTTAGCGGATGAGAGCTTCTTGTGATAATGTTGTGAACAAATGTATTTGAGAGAAAACGCAATTAGAGAGACTATGGTCATGACTGACATTTCAACTATTAAATAATTATTAGTCCCACGTTTGTTTTATTCTTTTTTATTATGATTGTATTTATTGCTTTAAAAATGTTTTGTTGCTCTCATAACAAATATTTTGATGAAATGATACCTTTTAAATATACGATGTTATCAAATATATTGCCTTTGTATAAGTTAGCTACGTGAACATTTTAAACAATTTTGCTGTTGACGATTCACAAAGTAAGGTTTGAAGCAAAGCTAGAAGAATGAATTTTCAATAATTGTTTTAATCGCATTTGACTAAAACTGCTATAGTTTCTCTCGCCTAAGATTTGAGATGATCATGGGACTATTACTTATGGTATTGAACTGTTGGTGAAAACACAGCGAGAATCTGTTACGTTTACAAAATAAGGTCAGACATTAGCTTCATGTTTTCCTATACTTTAATGTGTATTACAGCATATAATATTATGCTACTGCCCGGATGACCGAGAGAACAAAACACCTGGGTTCATCACTTTGTTGCATATTAACTTGACTGATTGATCGAGATAGCACATGGTCAAAGGAGAGCCAGATATGTTACCAACGCTGTTAAACAAGGTCAGGGATTGCAGTAAGATAGGTTTTCGTGCACTTAAAAAGAGTTAAATTTTGTGTTTCTTGTTGAAAGCATCAAACAGCATACATTGTTCAGCTATTGGAAAGTCGTTCTTCTCCTTTAATATGGGGCGACTCTTCGGAGATGAAAACTATCCAACGATAAAAAATTAATTTTATGTGTCTTTACCTAATAACATTTCTATAGGTGTGTTTTCCATACATTTGAATTTTTTAACGATAAAGTTTCTGAAAGACATGTAATTAAATCGAAGCTTATTGGCAAGTGGCTTTTAATAGAAATCGTTCTTTCCACTCACATCATGAATATCAACAGGAAACATAAAACAATTCATGTTACAAATAATCAACAATGAAGTACATTAAGTCATGAAACAATATAGCCATGAAAAAGAACACAGCATGTACAACGAAGCGTATCGCAAACGGTACATAATACTCCCGTCTTGTGACTCTTTAGAGTTTTAAAAGGGACACTCATGAGACGGAATAAGGCCATGATTATTAGTTTTCCTTGTTGTAACGTTGCCTTGAAGGCAGAGGGTAAGACTGTGAGGACATAAAACTAAGTCAAGACATTTAACATACTAAATTGTAGTTAAATTATCTTTGTTGTTTCATTATTCGTTATAAATGGACTGATGTCATTAATTTATAAAAGATACATGAATAGATGCCATTAATTTATAGTTCTTATTGGAATGACATTTACGTCGAGGCAAGGGCAGTTCCTTTAGTGCGTAACACACTGCCTGGTCAGGATATTTAATTGTTTACAGTTTTACCCATATATTTCCAGTGGTTGAAAAGTTTATCTCCGGATAAGGATACAAGTCAGAACTAAATTCTCCTTCTCTTTGGTCTTCACCATGACTCATTGGACGCAGGAAAAATATGCGACACACCAGCAATAAATGCTATATAATAGGATAAAGTTTCAACAAAATATCTTCGATAGCTCAATAGTCATACATCGGACAAGAATGCCAGTCAGGGAATATCATTTTCTTTTACAGTGATTTTGAGTTTGATGCAAAAACCGTGACATCGCGTCAAGTTAAGATACATACTTGGCCAATTTTTTTTTAATAAAATATCTTCAGTGGTTTTAACGTTATACTCTAGGAAATGATACAAGTCCGATTTTTCTTTGCCGTTTGAATGGTTCTGAGACAGAAAATGGTTTGCATTTAGCGAAACGTCATCTAAATCATGACATATTCATGGAAACAATTTTTTTTTTTTTAAATCTTTCAAGCAATACATTGTTTTGGGCTGGACAAGCAAATGCTAACTGAAAGACTCACGGTAGCACGATACCAGAACATCTGTTGCAAGAATAAAAATGTCTAAAATTACGTTGTGTTCGCCGGCGTTCGACATACGTATGTATCTCCAAAATGCCCCAATAACCGTTATGGATAAACGACATCAGAACATGAGTCGAGCATATAAAAAATATCTGAAACTACATTATCAACATCGGCTAATCGACAAAAACATGTGTCCCCAAACTGTGTCAATGACCCTCTGAAATGAAGAGATCCTCAATGGAAAACGCTATCGGTGGTCAAGATATAAACACGTGGCGTAGAGGAGGTAGCATACTATATCAAGTAAATAACAATTGAAACATCAGATATATTATCAATAGGAAAGACAGAGCCTTGTCAAGACAAACCACTTACAAGAATTACCTGTTATTTACTGTTAATATGTGTCGTTCCCGATCTAGCTCGACCTATACACCAGGAAGTGTATTATCTACATAGAAAGCAAGTCATGTGACGATTATTGTGTCAGTAGCGGTAGCGATCTATAACTATCAAAAGTAGTTACTGGGGACGATATAGCAACAATAGGACTTCTATGTTAAATTTCGGTGTTTGCACTACGGCGACAAGGAAATCTAACATGGGTGGGTCTGTATAGCGACAAGGGAAATTTAACATTTGGAATGTATAATAAAATATATTGGGTCTGTATAGCGATAAGGGGAATTGGAGAGGGGTGACGTCATGGTACTACACACTGGGGAAACACAGGCAACCTTGTTGCAAGTGGCTGACCTCAATCGGGCGGAACAGTGTGGCAAGGGGCTGACCTGAATACGCGTTACTCAGGGACAAATAGAGACATAGAGACATAGACATATTACACGTACATAGATTTATGAACATAAATCTATCACACATAAAATCGACTAAAACATTTTTAGGCAAGAGTCCTACTTCCAGAAGAGAAGGATTTTAATTGAGATTTAGTGGATATTCTCTCTTCTTCACAAGAATTTGTTCCGGTAGCAGCACCTTCGCCTCCTTCTCCCTCCTTACCGTACGTCGAGGATTTTAAATAGAGACAGAAAGAGGAATTGGAGACATTTTTACAGCATTAGAAAGAAGTAAAACAAGCCTTTTTCATTCAACAGCAACAGTGAGAAGAAGAGGCAAGAAGAAAACGACAGGAAGAAGAAGCATAGAAGAAATAAAGTCTGGAGAGAAGGAGGCTAGTAAAAATCGAACGGTGACGGTACTTTTAGACATTTTGGCTGAGTTAAGGAGTCTGAAACAAATGTTTCAAACTTCTTTAATACGACCCACGAGAAAAAGACTTTCCCGAGCCAAACACTCCAACCCTGTCAACACGCCTAATACGTCTAAGACACTAACACTAGTGATCTTTACAAAATAATCAGGTCCAGAAGTAGGTCTTGGCCGTGGCAAAGGGATAAGGCAGTTAAAGCTCATTACTTCCCGTTCCTGATTTTCCTTTTTTTTTTAAAAAACCACGCGACGGCCCTTTTCAGGGACACTGATCTCTCTCGAAAAGAGACTACTCAATGTTTGCCAAATTCAACTAAAACTCAAATCCCTTTTTCCCCATGATGTACGTGTGTGAGTGCGTGAGTGTAGGTCCTTACTATAAAAATCAAAAGCAAGAGACACATTTTTCTTTCTAGTATATTCTCTTCAAAAATTTACAATCAAATTTCGCAGCACATCACTTTAAAAAGTGCAGACTTCTCCTTTGTCTTTTCACTCTCTCCTCTTTTTGAATTTAATCACTGTCACATGGTTTTCCTCTTCTTCATCACTTTCTTCTCGTCTTCTTTTCTTGTCTTTCTGGACGTGTTTGGGTTCTTCCGTTTTGGAGGGTACCTCTTTATCCTGTTCGGAATCCTTGCCTGCCTCCTGCTCCTATTGTTTCTTAGGGCAGTCTGAAGACCAATATCCTTTCTCTTGACAATGATAGCAGGTATCTTGACCTTTGTGTCTCTTAACGATTGTCTTGCCTTGACGTTGTGGACATTCTGAAGACCAGTGCCCTTTCATCTGACAGATATAGCACGTGTCTTGATTTTCATCTCAAAGGTAGGGGGAGTAGTCCGTCGGCTTCTCTGAAGGAAACCTTCGTATGACACCTCGCAAAGCTCTTATCAGAAGTTCGATCTGTGTTGACTCTTCCATCTTTCTGCTAGGATTGAGAATGAAATGAATACTTTGAGGGAAGACACTGACCCTTTATATAGGTAAGACATTGGCCTTACATTGATATATAGGAGGCCATGGCATTCAAAATGTAGTCGTTTGACCTTTTGCAATCAAGATGAAACGATCACATCATTTCGTGAAGAAAGGAGAAGAAAGTAAGAGGCAGAAATGTGACCTATCGTCTCGCACAGTAGCTGAAATCTTGGCTCAAATCCATGCCTGCGATTTTAAAAATAACATGAGTGAACCAGAATCCAGACCTAGAGAGTCTACGTCCAACCAAAGTTCATCACCACTAACCCCTGAAACCTACTGCCACGTCCGAGAGACAAATAAACGTTCCTCTAGTAAATTTAGAACCACAGCCTTCACGTGAAGTTTAAAGATTTCAGGCCAGACGTACCGCTGGAGAAAACATTGCGGTTCATCACCAATGTGTGGGATTCTTTGTTAACCACATTGAAACGACAATGTGAAGCTAAAGAAGACGATCGCTTCAGACTTTCCATTTATCTCGACAGCTTAAAGTCGCCTGTTTGGATCGAGTTTAGCAGCCCAGAAGAATTGACACCTTCCAAAGTCATCGACAAGATACAACACGTGCAACAATCCAACGACATGTTTCACATCACTGATGGAAAAGACATTACACATGTTTCTCTTCCCAAAGGGACCGGACAACGCAGAAAAGTGTTATTGGTGGACAACCTTCGTAGCATCAAGCATAGCCTGGTCCAAATTAACAATCCTCAAGACAAGATGTTTTTAATCGGTTCTGTCGTCGTAGGACGAACGTATGCAAACAAGAACGACACGGCAGAATGGAAAAGAGCCTGGAGAACTATTCAACGATTGAACCGTGCCAAACAACAAAAAGAAGCAGAACTCCTGTTAAAACAAGCTGGCCTATCCAAAGACACACCCTGTGGCATTCCTGAAATGCAAAAATTGTAAGATGCCTTAGCTCCACGTTACACGTTGAAAGTGCACCCTCAAGAAGTGCGTGGACCTCTGTTGTTTCGAGGCAAAAATTTCAAAGACAGAAAATACATTCACCTAGATCATCACGAGGAACATTTCGATGCCATTACCATTATCACCGGATTCCTGGGATACAGTTATTGCTGTGAGAAATGTGACTGTGGTTATAACAATCGAGAGCAACACAAGCATTGCGGATCGAAATGTTCAGGATATTTGGCCTCTAAATCCTGTCTGGACAAAGGACAAGAACGAGTGCATTGCCCTGCTTGTCAGCGACCTTTTGTCAGCCCTACCTGTTACCAACAACATCTAAAGACGCAAGGTTCACAGACGATAAGTCCTTGTCAACTGTTGAGATTGTGCCCTACTTGTAGACAAGGCATACGTACTAACAGTGCCAAGCCATACCTTTGTCCGGGAAAGAAGCGATGTCACATTTGTCACCAAATTGTAGACTTGGAACACGAATGCTACATTCAAAAATGCCAACATCAACTGGAAGAGGAGGAAGATGAGAAGAAGAAATGCAATTTCATCTTTTCCAAGAGACCGGCATTCACATTCGTAATTTCTGCGTGGCTCACGCCCTCACTGTAGCAAGATTCCTGGAGAACGTGAAAAATTCTTTCGGGGACCTAAAACGCTGACCGATGGATCTTAGACCAGATCGACGAAACGTGGAGTCAAGAGGACATCGAACATTACGGAGATTGCCATCGCTATGTCACGGTGATGGCTCACAATTTCTCTGGGTACGATGGACAGTTTCATCTGAGATGTTATACGTAACAAAGTATCGAACGTCCGAAAGTGACTTCGAACGGAGCCAAAATCATTTCTGTGCAAGTGGGACAAGTGCAGTTTAAAGTTTCGATGAGTTAAATGGCCATGCCTTTGAGTCGAATGCTTAAAACATTTGGAATGACAGAAATGGCCAAAGGTTATTTTCCATACTTTTTGAATACCGAAGCCAATCATTATGCCGTTCTACCATATTTGCCTGATGCTCACTACTACGACCCTGATAACATGCGCAGAGAACAACGAGAAGCTGCTTTCTACGCTTGGTACCAAACCCACGCCTTAGACCCCTTCGACTTTCTGGAAAAAATGTTAAAGTATTGTCGTTCCGACATGGACATTTTACGACGATGCTGTGGAAAATTTCGAGAATTGTTTATAGAGCACCGAGGGATCAATCCTTTGAAAAAAGCCTGCACCATTGCCACGGCTTATTTCTTAGTGTACCGCAAACAACTTTCATGCCCGAGAAGACCCTGGCTGTCATCCGCCCTCAAACGACGAATTTTGTCAAACGTCGAAACTCGGTCAAAGCCCTGTGCTAGCTACATTACTTGTGCGGCAAGGAATACAAATGGATCAAACACGCCCGAAACGGAGGAGGCGAAAGAACCATCGGAATATATTCGGTGGATGTCTGGGACTTAGAAAACTCTCAGATCGTGGACGAGTTTAACGGTTACTTATTTCACGCATGTCCGATCTGCTACCCTCAACGTGACACTAAAATCAGTTTGTACAACGTACCATGCAAGACATGTATAAGACAACTTGTCAGCGTCGCTTAGAGTTAGAACAGCAAGGATACCAAGTGGTGGAAATGCGGGAACACGAGTACGATTACCGTTTGAAAAATGATCCCGAATTTGAGCGCATCGTGGAAAGTTACAAGTTGGTGGACCCTCCGAACCCTCGGGACAGTTTGAATGGAGGACGGACGAATGCCACCTGTTTGCTGTACCATGCCCACGAGGAGAAAGGAGAAAAATAAAATACTTGGACGTGTGTTCGTTGTATCCTTGCGTGTGCAAATATTGCCTCTTTTCCTCAGGGCACCCGCAATTGCTGACGGAACACATCGACGTGGACAAGATTCGACAATACGAAGGATTGATTAAATGTTAAGGCTTACATCCCAGGTACATGTACTATCCAGTTCTACCTCACCATTGCCAAGGAAAATTGATGTTTTCCTTGTGCCGTACCTGTGCTGAAACGTGCAATCAAGACCAACCTTGTTAGCACACCCAGGAAGAACGCGCCTTGACAGGAACGTGGGTGAGTGTGGAATTGTCCAAAGCTCTGGATCTTGGATACAAATTGTTAGAGGTGTACGAAATTTACCACTTTCCCAAGACAGAACAGTTCCACAAGGGCGACGAGTCTCTGAAACGCATTTTCGCAGACTACGTGGGTGCCTTTTTTGAAACTGAAACATGAAGCCAGTGGCTATCCTTCCTGGTGCCACACTCCCGAAGACCAAGAGAAATTCAAAGAGAAATACTTGGAACAGGAGGGCATCGCTTTAGACCATATCGAGAAAAACGAAGGAAGGCGTTCATTTGCCAAATTGATGTTTAATTGCTTGTGGGGCAAAATGGCACAACGAGCGTGTTTACCCAAGACCGAATATTTGACAGAACCGTCCCTCTACTTTCAGATGATTCACGGCAAAACTAAATACATGAAACACATGGACGTCCTTCGTGAAGACTTCATCCTGATTATTTACGAAGAAGAACTGGACTTTTTTCTACAGGCCGACAAACTTGGAAATGTCATCATTGCGGCCCTCGTGACAGACCATACTTGTACGAAACTTTAGAACTGCTTGGAGATCGTGTGTTGTATTTTGACACGGACAGCTGCATCTACAATGATCGCCGTGATCACCGTCACCCAGACATCGAAGGAGAACATTTAGGAGCCTGGACAGACGAGCACTCCAACGACAAGATTCTACGTTTTGCTAGTGGAGGTCCCAAAAATTACGGTACGAATACGGTAACCCACAAGGAGAAGTGCACACGGAGTGTAAAGCGAAAGGATTGACTTTCATTTATCGCACCAGTCAAGTGCTGTACTTTGGGGTATTGAAAAAAGCCTTGCAGTCTAGAGAGGATTACCATTTTAAAGTGACCACCTACGAACCGCACAAGATTGTACGTTTACCCACACACCAAATCGCCAGTCGACCTTTAGAAAAACTGTATCAAATCGTGTTCCGGAAGCGAGTACGGTTTCCCAACCACTTCACATTGCCTTATGGACACGTCGATATTAGTCAGCATATAAAAAAAGGAAAACGTCCAAGACCGATAGTTCATTGTAACTTCAAAAACCAAGCGAGAAAGATGAATACTTTTAAACAGACACCATTCAGAGATTTTTGCTATGACTACTATTCCTACCACAATGCCTACCATGGAAAGTGATGATGTGCGTGTCAAACTTGACCGATGCGAAAGCGATGCCACTCGTTATCATGGACTCTTTACTGGTTTTCATGATCAATGTCATCCTCCACATGAAACCATACGGCTACAACCCTACGGATGTCATCCATGCCTAAGCAAACTACTTCGCGTTTCACCGTCCCCTCAACGAATTGAGCCTGTGAAAGAAGAATATTCGTTCCCTGTGCGTTTATCCGAATACTGCGACTTTGAAAGTCGTTTCCAAACCTTCCAAGGTAAGTGGCCTAAATATCATACCCCCGAAGAATTAGCCAGACCCGGATTTACCTACTTGGGCAAAGGTGATCAAATCAAGTACTTCTGTTGTGGTGTGTCACTTCACCAGTGGAAGCAGACAGACTTGGTTTACCTGGAACATGCTGGATGGTCTCCGCACTGTCACTACCTACCTTTAGTGGGATCCCAGTGATCTCTTGATGGATACTTTACAAGAGAACATTCGCGGTTTGACTGTGGAGTTGAGAAAACGCATTTACCGAGAGTTGGTCAAAATACAAGTCCAACGCAAAGAACAATTGCATCGTTACGTCACCAGTGTTTAAACCACTAGTTCCTGAATGCTATAACAGGACTGATTAATTTGAATGCGTTCCAATGGTCAGATATTGATCAACTGACTGAGGACCTGAAGACTTTGGTTGCTACTCATCCTTCTTCTTACAGAATAGCCATAATACACCGAATTCCGGAGGAGGAGTTAGAGTAATACCAAACTCCTTTACACGAATAAATCTTGGTTCAAGAGGAAACTTCTGTGCGACGTGTGGTATGTGAGTTAGTGACTACACAATTTGGATTCGCCACTGGAGTACGATCAGTTCTGTGCAAAACGTACATTTATTACCACCAACAAAAAGAGGTATAAAAACATGCTAGCATGCCACGACCTTTATCAAATGTGATACAACAATTGCCGTGGAGGGAAATCAATGACAATATTCAGACTGTGGCGGATTACCAACACTTTTTACGAGAACTGTATCCAATGAATTTTGGTCGTCGTGTTCTGGGATTTAGTTTACCAGCCGATTCCTTGTGGGCTCTTCACGATCTGTACCTCAGAGTACCATCAAAACATGAGGGTGGTAACTTTAAATGTACACGAGAGACTCATTGTGCTAAAAGCCTTGCGCTTTCATCTCGATACTTCTCGACCTCTACGGGAAGAAAAAACAGATTCGTCATCCTTTAGGCACTGAAGATGTTTACGAAGATGTGTGTGTAGCTTGTGACTTACACAATCACTGGTCAGATGTACGTGACTAGAAAAGTTTTGGTTCGAGGCTTGGACAAAAAAAGTGGCAAACTATACCCAAGATTTGTGATAATGACTTCCAACGTTCAATGAAAAAAGTAACGTTTAAACCTGTGTTGACCTCAATGCCAGAAACACAGGACTGTCATCGACATGGACATCCCCGAAAAGCCATTCCGTGAGGACCCTGTGAGACTGTGCCAAGTGTAGAGACTCTAAAACCATTAAACAGTGTCCTGTGGACACCACACCTTCGTCACCACAAATGTTGTACAGTGACTTCTTTATATTCCACTTTTGTTGTTTTGATGTGCATTTTATCGATGTACTTAACCATTCGGCTTTTATGTAGTATTGTCTTTCGTGTTCCATTTTAAAAAAATTTGAATAAACTTGTCCTGGAAAAAGTATAAAAACTCTTGTCTTGTCTGTCTTCGTTTGAAAGTGACATTCCCTACACTATGACTACCTCTGCTGTTTCTGCTCCCTCTTCCTCCACTTCCAAAGTCATCGACGAAAACATAGATCGTACCAGTTGGGAGGCCTTGTATCTTCGTCATCCCTTTAACATGTTAATAACTGGACCGAGCGGTTCAGGCAAAACCGAATTTGTCAAACGTTTGATCGAATATAAACATTATTTGCTAGATCGTCCACCTCAACGAATCGTGTGGTGTTACAAAGAGTGGCAATCGGCGTACATCCTTCTGCGAGAAAGACAAGGAGATTCCTTCGTATTTGTGGAAGGCATTCCTGGCGAAGATGACGGGATCGTGTCTGACCCCAGTCAGACTCATCTGGTTATCTTCGACGACATGTTAGACGAAAGCGAAGAAGAAATTCAACAGTGGTTTAAGCGCAAGAAGGTAGCATCGTAATGCCAGTGTCATTTACATCACCCAAAATTTGTTTCAACAAAGTAAAGCCCATTGCATCACCAGTCTCAATGCTCATTACGTGGTCTTGTTTAAAAGTCCTAGAGATAAATCGCAAGTGCAAGTGTTAGCCAAACAGTTATGAACTTCTTGGCTGACTCATGCGTACGAAGATACCACTCAAACCCCTCAATCATATTTACTCGTGGATTTAAAACCCACGACCCCGGATTATTTGCGATTTCGTACCCATCTGTTTCCCCACTGGTGCCAAGACTGAGGGCCTATCGTGTACACCTTCCCTACGACTTAATAAAACAAAATCTATTAAAACCTTGGTCACTTTTCCTCTGTCTCACACAAACTCAACATGACGTCCCATCAGTCTCATCTTCCCGTCAAACTGATTCGTGCCTTGTACGGCATCAGTCGCTAAAATTCCACAAATACGTGCTCGTGTCTTAGAAACCAGTCTCAAAGAAGTCTTACAATGGTTTACGGTGACAGCACGTCAGTTACTGCAACGCATAGTTCACATCCCTCATCAAACGAAACCCTTTTTTGAGAGAAACAAAGTAACCTTGATGAAACTGGCAGATCCTCTCATTGACACTCAAAACGAAAACAAAATCATTGCGAAACCTGGAGGTAGCGGTTCTCTAGGAGGTGTCATCATTCGCTCCCTCTTAAAATAGAATCTCAATGCCCTCAAAGTCATCCCGATTTAGTCCGTTGCGAACCCTTCCACGACACGTGATGCCTACCATCAAGCTGATATGACGGACCGACAATCAGTGGCGACTCATTCGAATATAAAAAAGACCCGGGGTACACGATGGGTATCAGTGTTTTTGTGCTCCGGAACAGACAAAGATCTCACCTAAGACAAGTGCACACCACCGCCGTCGTCGTTCTCCTGTCCAAAAAGGAATGGGAAAAAGAAAAGGACAGGCTCTTCGTTTGACCCGGCATCCGAGAAAAAACTTAGCCAAGCATCGACGTCTACCCGAAAAAAGACCCCATCGTCCAAGGAAAAAGAGGAGCAACCACATGGAAGGATTGAGCACTTCGACGGTATTTCATATGTTGAAACAGTTTGGTTTTCCAAACCTAATCCTAAAATACACCCCAAAAAGTAAGATTAAAGGACGTGTGCCAAGTCATCTACATCAGTGTATTTTTTGTCTGTGCTCCGGAATAAATAAAGATGTCACCACCCCACCACCTGCAGAAGTCATCCCTCTTCTATTCCCAAAGGAAAGAAAAGAAAAGGACTCCCTCCTCGTTTAGCCAAACATTGGGACGTGTTGTCCGTCCTGTCAAAAGCCCCTCCACCCATGCGAAAACAACTCATTCAAACCGACTCCAAAGACGTCGTCAATACTGTGTGCGAATGTTGCCTGAATGTCTTGAAAGGAACGTACGATACCTTTGTCTCAACATCAGAAAGAATGCTTATCCAAGCATCGACACGTTCTTAGCCAAATGATCGAAAAGAAAATACCCATTCGTCAAAAGAAAAAGATGTTAGTGCAACGCGGAGGATTTGTGCACCTGTTGTAAACACGCATACTAAAAACCACATTGGCACCACTGATTACAGGACTCATGGGACCTGCTGCTTCACAAGGAATAGGTCAAAGATAAAAAGGATCAAGAAGATAAAATGGACCTCTAGAATCAAAAGATCTCAGACGCATCCTTTGGAATCTGATGGAAGGACGAAAGCTGACTTTAATGCCTTACAAGCGATGGATGGAATTCCATCGTTGGCAAAACAACGTACCCCGCATTTACTTCCCAATCCTCATTTGACCGAGATGTCCCAGTTACAACACAAACTGTTATAGTTGACGGATCGCAGCGATGTTCGGAAACGGAAAAATCGCAACGGTACGGTCAAGTGTTACAGCAACTTCAACTCTTTCAACTGAAAGCTTTAAACGAAACAGCACCACTGACTCTGAAAGATTTTAAGACCCTGATAAAACGTCCATCACTACCACCACCAACCCAGTGACCAAGACAGACACAGCCCCACTGATGCCTGAAGGAGAAGAGGCACGACAAATCTTCAAACACCGTCAGCGGCTCCCATTTCTAGTAAGATTTCAGCGTTCTTGTTGACCCCTTCCCCAACACCCCAAAGAGGAGAAGTTAAAACTTGGGTTAAAACGATGATGTCCACTCCTCCTTCGACAGAAGTCAAAAAGAAAGAAGGGAAACCAGAGGTAAAAAAAATAAAGCAAGGCAAAAGCCATCCCCTTACCACCGCCACCCACCACCACCACTACTACCCTCGACTTCTACTTCCGTGGCACGTCGGACACGTAAAGCCGTTTCTAAACCACCACCTCACCCCATGAAGAGTAGGATCAGCGAAGAGTGGGTGGTCTATTAGTAACAAAAAGTCCTGATGGAGAATTTGTTGGCTAGCATTTACTAAGATCCATCCCATCCTGCGGAAGACGGAGGAGTTGAGAAATTGTATTGTCCTGCCAAAACCCGACTGAAAAGTGTCCTTTTACCTCAGTTGCAACGACGGTTACAAGAACAAGCCACGTACACCTTACACAAACCCATTCGACGAAAAATGTCCAGGAATCACACCCGAGTGGAAGGCATCGATTATCAATGGCAAGCGGACTTAGCCGATGTCTCCCATTTGGCCACTTACAATCGTAGCCACAAATACTTGTTTTGTGCCATCGACGTCTTTTCCAAATTTGTCTGAGTCAGTAAATTCACTTCCAAATCGAGCACTGAGTTAGTGCGAGCCTTAAAACTGGTGTTGAAACAAAGTGGTCGTCACCATCTTCGATGGCAAACCAACAAAGACACCGAATTTCTGAACCAAGCGTTCCAAAAAGATTTCAAGAAACGAGACATTCATTTTTTCACCACCGACAATCCAGAAACCAAACCCAGCATCGTGGAACGTTTTCAACGTACCTTGAAAGAACGCACATGGACATATTTTACGCATCAACACACTCTCAAGTACATCAACGTCTTACCCCACCTGGTCAAAGTGTGCAACCAATGTTGCCATCGGAGAATCGGATGTGCTCCTCAAGAAGTGACTTCCGACAAAGAAGTGATCGTGTTTGAGCGCCTGATTGGTCCGTAATTGACTGCGGCTGTCCGTAAGAAATGTGCAGCGTTGACAACGGGAGATTGGGTGCGCATTTGGAAAAACAAACGCACTTTCGACAAAGGTTACTTACCCAACTGGACCACCGAATTGTTTCGTGTCACTGAACGAGTGCGTGGCCGTCATCATGGGGTCTATAAATTGGAAGACGTGAACGGGGAAGTGTTAAAAGGAATTTTTTGCTTCCCCGAGTTACAACACGTGACGAAAAAAGAAAACAAAGTGTACGACACCGAAAGTAATCTCGATCGAAGTACCCGAAAAGTGGGAAAACATCGTGTCAAAGAAGTCAAAGTACGTTGGAAAGCATATCCGTCGAGTATTGGTTCTTTCATCGACGCTTCGCATGTCATCGACTATAAAAAGAAGTGACCATCATGCCCTTCAACACAGCCTCAACCACCACAGTGACCAATCCTTCACCGAGTTCTTCTCTGCAAAATCTACAAAAGTAACCCTTGTGGATGTGGAGTGGAGAACCTGTGCCTAAAAGACAAATCGTCTTTTCCTGCCAAATCTTTGTGGTGTATTGTGTCATCGGTGCTGCCATTGCCAACTTGAGTTTGCAACAAGGAGACAATCAATTGTGGACCATTTTACTGAACAGTTGCATCGGATACCTTGTCCCCAATCCTTCCCTGAAATACTCTAATGGTAACAACGGGAGTCTTGCGGCCAACGCCAGTCACCCTCCCAACAGTCACCATCAAAACAACAACAATCCTCTTTTAGACACTCCTCTAACCTCCATTGACCCCTTGGACAGCAGAACTCTGGAATTACGAATGACAACTTTTACTGAACTTTACCCAGTGACAGTTCCATGGATGTGTTTCCCCACAATACTTTATGCTGTTTCACGGCTAAATTACCTCAGGCCATCCAGTAGCATGGATACTTACCCTTACCGAGCCTACCTGGAAAATCTCTTGACGTACGGAAAAGATGCCAAGAACACTCATCTGGATGATTGCGTCGTATGGAAACCTGCACAGCGGACGTGGACAAGTTTAACGACACAGCCGTGACATCAGCTGACGATCCTCCCAATGTGGGATTTAACGACCGTCGAAAGAAAATCCTGCAAGGGCGTAGTTTAGAACTGATGGATCGCTTTAATTTTGACATGTGGATGCAATGAAAGTACTTGCTGAACGGGGTGGATATTCGCCTGAGATTGAATCTCAGCAGTACCGTTTTCCATTTGATGCCTAATGCCAGCGAGAACAAAATCATTATCCAAGAAGCCAGACTCTACGTACGTCGTGTGGAAGTGTTACCTAAAGTGGGAAACGACACCAGTCACGCTTTGAGCAGAACGACCGCCAAGTATCCGATACGACGTATGGAAGTGAAAATCTTCACCATTGAAGCTGACATCCGATCCAAGATCGAAGATCATCTGTTTTCAATGACAGTTACCCAAACGTTTAATCATTGGCATCATTAGCAATGCAGCCCTCAACGGAGTTCACGATCAAAATTCTTTCGAGTTTATGCGCTAAGATAGTGTATGTGTTTGAAAGTAATTGGATAGAAGTGTGCCTATAAACACTTCGTTTCCCTCGCTTGTAAGATAGTGTGTGTATTTGTTTTAGGATTGTCTGTACGAGTGGTAATAACGTGTGTTTGTAGGAAAACGTAAACCTGAGTGTTCCGTTTAGGTCCGCGCATTCCATGTTATTGACGATGGAGTGAGTATTGTTAGTTTTTGTATAAGGGGGATGTTTTCCTTCACGTCCTTGCTTGAAGTATATATTATTCAGAGCGTTCGTCAGTCTGGCTACCCATCGTTGATGTATCAACATGAGTAGACTAGCCAAATTTCTTGAACTCCAAATACACCTGGAGTATGCCAGGCACCTACTGGACGAGCTGGCCATGGAGGCGATAGCAGAAGCAGCACAACTGCAAGAAGAAGAGGAAATGATAAAGAGAGAAGAGGAGAAGAAAGAAAGGATCCTGCCTCACCTCATGATTAGACCACTGTGTGAGGTGAAACCTATGGTGAGGACACCGCCACCACGTCAGCCACAGCCACTGCCACCAGTACCAAGAGCCGCTGTCCCCCAGATGGAAAACTGGGACGAAGAGTTGGAGAGACAGCGGCAAGAGTGGGATCCGCAGCGAGAGCAACCTAAGCATCCACGGGTCAGGCATATGAGAAGACAGAAGGAACACGTATTCACTATCCTCAGAGTGAAAACTGGGATGATGAGGCTAGTCATCAAGCATCTGCGCTTCCAGCCACATGCATCAATTGGGAGAATGACTGGAGTAGGCGATGCGTGTGCGGTGCCCGGCCTGGAAGGTGCGGACATTATGCAGGTGCGTTTGGAGCTTAAAATAAGCGGCCCTTCTCAGGGTTAGCCAGATCTCTAGAAAAGAGAGACTGATCAAGTTGCCAATCATATTATTATGTGTTAGAGTGTGTATGTGTGTGCATGTGTGCGCGCGTACGTTTTGTGTGTATGTGTGTTTGTGTGTGTATGTATGTGTGTATGTATGTGTGTTTATGTGCGCGCGTCCGTTTGTTGTGTGTTTTGTGTGCGCGCGTACGTTTGTGTGTATGTGTGTGTTTGTGTGCGCACGTACGTTTGTGTATGTATGTGTGTGTATGTTTGTGTGTGTGTATGTTTGTGTGTGCGCGTACGTTTGTGTGTATGTCTATGTGTGAGCACGTACGTTTGTGTGTGTGTATGTGTGTTTGTTTTTTTCCTTAACAAAAAACTTATCCCTGAACACAGAAAGTTTGGTATTAGTGTCTTGGCTTGTACAAAATTTATTTTAGGTTAGCACGCTCATCACTATGGGGTTGTTTGGTAAATGAAATGGGTAGATAGTGGGAGGGAATGTTTTCCTTCAGGTCCATTCCTCACTCGCACCATTCAACATTTAATAATTTAACCATGGTAACAAACCATATGGAGGAGATGTTGAAATTACAGGATGGAATGGTGGAAGAGATGCTGGTCAGATTGGAGGATGTGTGTTATAGCACCCATCGTGTAAAGATGGAGATGAATAATTTCAGAAAGGCCAAGGAAAGATTGAGAGAAATGGTAAAGGAGAAAAAAGAAGAAAAGGAGAAAAATGTGGAAAAGAAACAGATAACAAGAGGGAATGAAAAGATTGAAAAAGAGGAAGAAAACGAGAAGAGGAAGAAAGAGAAGGAGGATGAGGAGAAGAAGGAGAAGGAGGACAAAGATGACAAAAAGAAGAAAAAGAGAACGTAGTGGAGCAAATATGATGTTGGTGGCAAAGAAAAATACATGACATCAATTAAAAGCAGAAGAATAAGAAGAAACCCTAAAGGCCCCTTTCAGGGCCACTCCATTGCCTCTAAAAGATACATATTCTCTATTGCCTATAAAATTTTAAGTCGATTTTATGTGTGATAGATTTATCTTCATAAATCTATGTATGTGTAATATGTCTGTGTCTCTATTTATGTCTCTATTTGTCCCTAGAATAACGCGTATTCAGGTCAGCCCCTTGCCATACTGTTCCGCCCGATTGAGGTCAGCCACTTGCAAACACTATTGCCATTGTTTCCCCAGTGTACAATACCCTGTCGTCACCCATCTCCAATTCCCCTTATCGCTATACAGACCCAATATAGTTTCACTATACATTCCCTATGTTAAATTTCCCTTGTCTCTATACAGACCCACCCATGTTAAATTGCCCATGTCGCCGTAGTGCAAACACCTAAATTTAACATAGAAGTCCTGTTGTCACTATATTGCCCCAATTCACTACTATCGAATACAGGACAAAAGGAAAAAGCACAAATTCAAGATTTATAGCAAAATAAAGATCATATCACCAATAATCACCAGTGTGTTAATATTTCAAGTTTATAGTCTATGAAATTGCTTTTCTTTGCTAAACAGTATTTATTTATTTATTTGTTTATTTATTTATTTATTTATTTATTTATTTATTTTTAAATACTAAAGACCGTCAAGATTTCGATAGGGGGAGCAGTTAAATGATCCAGGTCTTTTTCTGGATATCAAGCAGCATAAATTTTAGCTAAATCACTGATGCTAACAATTTAAATCCTAATGATCACATACAGTCATCACAGACATAGATTTGTGCAATAATAGTACTATAACAAAGATGCAGTTTTGCATATTTGTAATATGAAAGATCATTTTATGTCTTTCCTGCAGGTATTTTTTCTCTGACAATCTTTTCCCACCCACATCCCATAAGCTCGTAGCACCATTCTTCTACTTTCAAAAACATTGCGAGATATTGGTACTTTAAATTGAATTTAAATTATCGATCGCATTCTTGGAAAAATATTATCTTTGCATCTGTGTCTTTCAGTCATGTTCAAAATAAATTCATCTCAGGTCTTCAGCGGTCATACACATAGCCACAAAGACAAACAAGTGCACATGTGTAACTTGGAGCGAAACAAGAATTCCAAGCACGCCATTATACAGAAGGTTTTGTCAACAACTTGTGGGAGTATACTAACACAGAAGAAACTTGTCTTCAAATGACTATAACATTTCATCATTGTTGATGAAGGAATCGCCTTCTTTGCTGCCGAGCCACTTTTGATTTGATGCTGGATAAGTGATAACTATGTTTTTTTTTTGTTAACAGGAAACAGACGTAGAAAACGCTATTATTGCCAATTTTATAAATGCAGCTAATATTGACTGTGATAGTGAATTTAGTTCAAGCAGACCCATATTTTTAGGTGGGACATATACATGTATGTATCTAGTTGATGCACTTGGAATTATGAAATATGAAGAATAAATCAATAAATATTATTTCTCGAAATGCAACGGTATTTTCATACTTTGCAAATTTAAAGCCAAAGTTTTGCAATTTTATTTATTTATTTTGTTACAGAAGTTTAATGGCCACCGATAATCCTTACACTTAATTCAAGTAAACACACATATGCGATACTCAAGCCAACAAAATGCGTATAATTATTAATGGTAAGAATATTGTAATTTTTCTTTCAATTATCCATGTATCACAACTCAATTCACCTAAGTCAAGCTTCCATTTGAAACGCAGTAATTAGCAGTACAAATATGTGTGACCCCTGGAAATCAATTGTCCACTTACCATTTACCGAAAACTTAGGACTGAAGAATTAAATCAATCGAATTATATTACTTAAATTTATCTTTAAGGGATTATGTCCAGTTTCCCCGAGAGAAATGTGTGTAATGGATGCTGCTGCTAAATTTTCCACCATTTATTTTGTCTGCAAGGAACCTCCATGTACTGTACTTATTCAAAGAATAACCACGCAGTGGCGTCACTAGGATTGGTGTCACCCGGTGCGTTAACTCATAGTGTCACCCCATAGACCACCTTCCTGCACAAAAATTCAAAACTTCTATAGACAGTCGTGTGCGGTAACTCATGGTGTCACCCTCATGGACCTCCTTCTTGCACAAAAATTCAAAAATTTTATAGACAGTCATATTGGTGTCACCCCCTATGATAGTGTCACCCGGTGCGGTCCGCACCCCCCGCATCCCCTAGTGACACCACTGTAACCACGAAAATAAAACAATGTCAATGACGAAGAAACAGCAATATGATGATGCTTATGAAGTGATTAAGAAAACATTTTGGAGGAAATCGTATATTTCTGTTAAATGCAGATGTAAAACATTAATTATAAAGCAAACATGGAAGAAATCAGACAACCCCAGCCAATTCAACTACTGCTTCAATATAACAAGGAGTTACCTCCCTTAAACTTAAAAGTTAGTATTTGAGCGTTAGATGCAACCTGTTCTATGTGAATCAATCCGATTATTAAAATACAAACAGCAGGACGGGAGACCCCATCATTTTTCACCGGCAGTATGGGTTGCAGCCGCGCGTGGTTGCGTGTTGTCGCTGGTGCACCTGGCTAACAGTTTTCGGACACGTCGAAAGTGGCAATATTCACACGTACGCGCGGAAGTGTACTGGCGCAAAAAGAAATGCGACTCGGCGATAAATGATTAATTGAAAACTTATAATAGTTAGGAATTTGATCTTTCCAAAAAGAGGATACTTCGTAGAGTGGGTGTATCCGTAGAGAGATTTAAGGACCAAAAAGGATGACATGTCTCGGAAAAAGAGGATGTTTAGCAAATCAAATAACATTACTCCATATGATTGGAATAAAATCAAGGTGCAACGTGGGGGGGGGGATGTTTTCCAAAATTTCAAAAGGGCCCTGACTTTCCTCTAAAGGGCACCAAAACAAAAGGCTGTGTGTCTATTACTCACAGTTTGCATAATACCTAATAAACGTGTATAAGAATAAAACGATGGTCAAATTTCAAGTGACAAGTGAATGAACGTTTGTGTGTATATGTTTTTATTGTTGTTTTAGAAGGGGGAAGGGGGAATTTCTTTAAAGCTTGACTCACCCACACCTCTGTCCAAGCTGCATCCGCGTGCAGATCAATCGTGATTTTTTAAATTAAAAACATAAATTCCTATGTGTATAATGCCAACCATATTTAGGTATTACAAACTTGAGATGGTTTCCGTGGCGGACGGTACTGTGAGTTTTGATGATGTAGCTGAGGCAACAAGGGCTCGCTACATCTGGTGTATTGAATTTAACCTATTGTTGCCACTTCATACTCGCTTTAAGAAGTGGCTGAACTTTGGTAATTAGCATCGCAACTCCTACGACGAGAAATTAAATATTCCAGACTAGTACTAGCAAGAATGGCGACGATCAGTTGGACACCGCTGTGGAAAGACACTCAGTGAGAATCGCATGTAGCAGATCGGCTATTGAGGAATATCTGGATGGATTTCCAAAGATGCTATTGGACGTTGAATGCATTATTAATGCAACCAGTAACGCTCAGGAGATTTGTGGCAAGCAATTTCTGGAGAAGTACACGGTAACTTCACCGAAGTGTTATTTTTTTAAAAAAAAGAGATAATAATCCTTTAATTTAACACACACACACACACACACACACACACACACACACACACACAGATCATAATGGCAGCATAACAACAGGAACTTGCTCGCTCCATGACATAAAAATATTTTCGGCTCACTGGATTCGTTCCCACTTGACTAAGATCGATATTCAACTGAATAATCTCCGCTAGGATATCAACAAGATTATCCTCACGTACGAACTACAGCGACGATGCCAATGGAGCCTGCTCACGCGGCTAAACTTCCACGACTTTGTAGGAGTTGCACAAATATCATTGTGATGCCAAAGATGGGTTTAACACTAACAGTGCCGTCCAAGTTCTAGAACGTGACAGATCGAGCAATCAGCTACACGATAAACGATCCGACCAAGATATTACACCATTATCATAGAATCCGTGGACATAACATTGTCTGTGTCTCAGCGATTTTTTAGAATGTTGAGGCCTGTAGACTGTATTCTAAGAAGGAGATTATATTAACCTTTCTGGGACAGTATAATACAAAAATTGCTTGAATTTCTTCACCAGTACATGTGTCCTGAATATTTTGATATGAAAAATATAAAACTTAAAAAAGCCCAACTCTTTCAAGTCAAATTATCTGTTTAAAATATTCTAATATGTGAATGATGTTTTAACGTTTAAAGAGAGAGGTATATATATATATATATATATATATATATAT
>JAECUM010023785.1:0-33913 GCA_016617855.1 Megalonaias nervosa | reverse complement strand
CTCTTTTCCTGTAGCTGCAGATGTGAAAGTATCTCGTCCAGATTTTTCAATGTTTCTGAATTCCGAAGATTAATTACACTAAAGTCACCTATAGTCCGATTGCATTCCATCGCTTAAATCCTCACAGTGTGGGACAGGTACAACTAAACTGACTGCATGATAAACAAGCCTATCTCTATCAACATTCTCCTTTAACATACTGATATGGCAAAGCTGATTATCTTTTCGGCTTCAGTGTGTATTAATGATATAATTTAAGTCACTTATTTTCTTTTCAACTGTAGAACGACCATAGTAATTAGCCTGAAGAGGATTTTACGGTATGGGCAAAAGAACCAGAACTCTATCACCAGGCTGAAACCTCCTTTCCTTTGTATTGTTATCGTGCCTTAATTTCATTTTTGACTGAGTAGAGTGAAGATCAGTTCTTGCAACTTCACAGACCTTTGACAACTTATTCTTGAAATTAGAAACATAATAAGTAGATTAATTTATGGATCTTCATTTGAAAGAAGTTTCTCTTGCAATAACTTCAATGGTTAACGGATAGTGTCCAAAAACTAGTTCAAACGGACTAAATCCTAAAGATTCTTGATTCCCTATCAACAAACAACAGTAAATGCATTCATTCGTCCAAGTCTTTTCCAGTATCCAAACAATATGACCAAATATTATTTTTCAAAGTTTAATGAAATCTTTCTACAGCTTCTTGGCTTTCAGTGTGTTAAACCAAAGACTTAAATTGCTGAATGTCTAATTCATGTATAACATGCTGAAAAATTAAAACTTGGTACCTTTATTAGAGTTTGAACTAAGAAAATTGAACAAGCTTAAGCACTTTGCTATAGATATTTACTTTCGCAGCAACAGACTAAACAACATAAATACCGTTACAACAATAAATAATCTAACATCTTCTACAAAAAAGAAATACATCAAAAAAATAGAATTAAATATTAACGATGACTAATCAACAAAACCAAATTTAACAAAGGCAATGACATGTGTAGAAATGCCTCTCACTTTGAGAAGGTATTGGGATGTAATCTGTCATGCACCAACAACTTGAAAAAAATGTATAAACAGACAGAAACCTTAATTCAATTTTTTTTTTTCAAAATTGTTTGTGTCTTTAGGGAACATGCCTAAGCACTAATAAAGGGTGAAACAGGGAAAATACACATAAAAGCTTTAATATTTCTGAAACAATGAGGGGATATTCTAACAGTTCTTAACCAGCTATATATGCTGAGACGGGTCTGTGGGATATCCACAAATAAAGAAGTACAGATTCTGGTCACGTTGCAAGTGTGTACGTGTTTTGGAAAATGGTAAAAATCGGATAGATATTTTTCTCTTGACACTTATGAAGTGAAGAGTCTGTGCAAGTGTCAAAAGCTAAAGTCACATAACTTTTGTACGGCTTGTAAACATTTCCACTTTAGAAAATGTGAAGTATCGCAAGTTATTATCACAAACAGAACTGGAACATAGGGGCTTGAGAGTTGTTGTTTAGACACCTCCGCTCAATTTCACAACTTACTTGCTCTGTGTCATACTTTGGTCATAGGAAAGATCACCCTTGTAGGTGCAGCAGCAGTGGGAAGAGCAGGAGGAGACATCGTCGCTCCTGTCGGAAAAGGGTAGTTCTTTTGAAAATGGGTTTAGTATTTTTTTTAAAATATCAAATGAAGAAAAACGTGTGTTAAATCAGGGTTGGTAGACATCGTGGTCAACGACAAAGTAGAAGTGACAGAGAGAATGAGACATCGTAGTCGAGTAGCGTGGTTTTCTGGAGTACGTACGTGTCCTAACGGCACAGTACCGTTTCTAGTTCTCTTGATGACATCAACTGTCTGGGGTTTTTTCTTGCAGCTTTTTTCTTTCGTGGTAGGGTTTGAATCGAATGGTCGTCAAGATGCATGAGGTGTTTAAAACATACCATTGTCGTTCGCATAAGTCAGCCAGGGGTTCCTAACTGTTGGACTTTCACTTGCCCTTGTGAAATATACCAAGTCATTGTCACAACAAGAGGTAGAGAAGGGTATAAAAACAGACAGAACGAACTTGATTAAACCATTTCTGAATCAGCAATCGAGATGAAACGATCGCACGATTTCAGTGAGAGAGAAGAAGAAGGTAAGAGGCAGCGACGTGACGTATCGCCTCACATACGCAAAGAAGTGTTCGCTCAAATCGAAGACATGAGCGAACCTGAACCAACACCTTCCACGTCTACGACCAGACCGAGAGAGCCTATTCCAAACCAAAGTCCACCTGTATCACCCGAAAAGTATTACCACATTCGAGAAACGGACAAACGCTCCTCTAGAAAATTTAGATCCACTGCCTACACGTACACGGTGAAGTTTAAAGATTTCAAGTCCGACGTACCGCTGGAGAAAGCAGAGGGGTTCATCACCGATGTGTGGGATTCTTTGTTAACCACACTGAGACAGCAATGTGAAGCCAAAGAAGACGATCGCTTGAGACTTTCCATTCATCACGACAATTTGAAGTTCCCCGTTTGGATCGAGTTTAGCAACCCGGCAGAATTGACACCTTCCAAAATCATGGACAAGATTCAATACGTGCTACAATCCAACGACAAGTTTCACATCACCTACGGAAAAGCGACACTGTTCATGACCCACGTGTCTCTTCCCCAAGGGACAGGACTCGAAAAGGCGTTATTGGTAGACAACCTTCGCAGCACCAAAAAGAGCCTCGTCCAAATTAACAACCCCCCCAAGATAAGATGTGTTTAGCCCGTGCCATCGTGGTGGAACGAACGTATGCTGACAAGAACGACACGGCAGAATGGAAAAGAGCCTGGAAAACTATTCAACAATCGGACCGAGGCAAACAACAAAGAGAAGCAGAACTCCTGTTACAGCAAGCGGGGATAGCTAAGGACACGCCCTGTGGCATTCCTGAAATGCAAAAATTGCAAGACGTCTTAGCTCCACGCTACACCTTGAAAGTGCACCCTCAAGAAGTGCGTGGACCTCTATTATTTCGAATAAAAAATTTCAAAGACGGAAAATACATTCACGTCTATCATCACGATGAACATTTTGATACCATTACCAGTATCTCTAGATTCCTGGGATACAAATATTATTGTGAGAAATGTGACTATGGCAATAACAATCGAGAGCAACACAAGCAATGCGGATCGAAATGTGAGGGATGTTTGGCCTCTAAACCCTGACTTGACGAAAGACAAGAACGAGTGCATTGCCCAGCTTGTCAGCTCACTTTTGTCAGTCCAACCTGTTACCAACAACATTTGAAGACGCATGATTCACAGCGGAAAAGTGCTTGTCAACTCCTGAGATTGTGCCCTACTTGTGGGCAAGGCATACGTACCAATTGCGCCAAGACTCACGTATGTCCAGGAAAGAAACGATGTCACAATTGTCGCCAAATCGTGGACTTGGAACACCAATGCTACATTCAAAAATACCATTCCAAACATCAAGAGGAAGATGACCAAAAGAAAGGCAATTTCATCTTTTTCGATTTCGAATACATGCAAGAGTCCGGTATTCACATTCCTAATTTCTGCCTGGCTCATCGAGCGCGCGGGAAGTGCATCCAAGAGCCTATCTTTACTCATTGCCCTCAATGTAGCAAGATTCCTGGAGGACGTGAAAAAATCTTTCGTGGACCTAACACGTTGGCCGATATCGCACAATGGATCTTAAGCCATATCGACGAGACGTGGAACCAAGAGGACATCGAACATTACGGAGATTGTCATCGCCATGTCACGGTGATGGCTCACAATTTCTCGGGATACGATGAGCAATGTCTTCTCAGATACTATACGGAACAAAGTACCGAACGTCCTAAAGTCATTTTGAACGAAGCCAAAATCATTTCCATGCAAGTGGGACAAGTGCAGTTTAAAGATTCGATGAGTTACTTGGCCATGCCATTGAGCCGAATGCCTAAAACGTTTGGAATGACAGAAATGGCCAAAGGCTATTTCCCGCACATTTTCAGTACCGAAAGCAATCAACACGCAGTTCTGCCCCATTTCCCTGAGGCTCACTACTACGACCCCGACAACATGCGCACCGAACAACGAGAAGCTTTCTACGCTTGGTACCAGACTCACGCCTTGGACCCCTTCGACTTTCAGGAAGAAATGTTAAAATATTGTCGTTCCGACGTGGACATTTTACGGCGTTGCTGTGGAAAATTTCGAGAACTGTTCATGGAGCACGGAGGAATCGATCCTTTGAAAGAAGCCTGTACCATTGCCAAAGCGTGTTCCTTAGTGTACCGCCAACGATTCATGCCTGAAAACACCCTAGCTGTCATCTGCCCTCAATCGACGAACTTTGTCAAACGTCAATACTCGGTAAAAGCCCTACGCTGGCTACATTACTTGTGCGACAAGGAAAACAAATGGATCCAACATGCTCGAAATGGAGGAGGCGAAAAGACCATTGGAAGGTATTTGGTGGATCGCTGTGACTTAAGAAACCCCCAGATCGTGTACGAGTTTAACGGATGTTTATTTCAAGGATGTCCTATCTGCTACCCTCAACTTGACACTAAAAATCAGTGTTTACAACGTACCATGGAAGACTTGTACCAGGCCACTTGTTAGCGGCGATTGAAGTTAGAAGAGCAAGGATACCAAGTGGTAGAAATGTGGGAACACGAATACGATCACCGATTGGAAGTTTAAACGCATCGTGGAAAGTTACAAACTTTTGGACCCACTGAACCCGAGGGACATCTTGTTCGGAGGACGGACGAATGCCACCTGTTTGTTGTACCTAGCCGACGAAGAGAAAGGAGAAGAAATCAAATACTTGGACGTGTGTTCGCTGTATCCTTACGTGTGCAAATATTGTCACTTTCCCGCAGGGCACCCACAATTGCTGATGGAACACATTGACCTGGACAACATTCGACAATACGAAGGATTGATCAAGTGCAAAGTCTTGCCTCCTACGAACTTGTACCATCCCGTATTACCTCACCATTGCCAAGGAAAGCTGATGTTTCCCTTTTGCCGTGCTTGTGCCGAAACGTGCAACCAAGACCGACCTTGTCAACACACTCAGGAAGAACGCGCCTTGACGGGAACGTGGGTCAACGCGGAATTATTTAAAGCGCTGGACCTGGGATACCAACTGTTAGAAGTGTACGAAATTTACCACTTTTCTGAGAGAGAAAAGTACCACAAGGGCAACGAGACTCAGAAAGGCATTTTCGCAGACTACGTGGATGCCTTTTTAAAACTGAAACAAGAAGCTAGTGGCTATCTTTCCTGCTGCCACACTCCCGAAGACCAAAAGAAATTCAAGGAGAAATACTTGGAGCAGGAAGGCATCACTTTAGATCACATCGAGAAAAACGAAGGAAGGCGATCGTTTGCCAAAGTGATGCTGAATTGCTTGTGGGGCAAAATGGCACAATGACCGTGTTTACCCAAGATGGAATATTTGACAGAACCTTCCTGCTACTTCCAGATGATTCACGACAAAACCAAATACATGATACACGTGGACGTCCTTCGTGGGGACTTGATCTTAGTCAATTACGAAGAAGAACTGGACTTTGTAGAAGCCGACGAATTTGGAAATGTCATCATCATTGCGGCTTACGTGACAGCCCATGCTCGCTTAAAATTGTACGAAGCGTTACACCAGTTAGGAGATCGTGTGCTATACTTTGACAGGGACAGTTGCATCTACATCGATCGACCATGTCACCAGCACCCTGACATCGAAGGAGACCGCTTAGGAGCCCGGACGGACGAGCACCCCGACAACAAGATTCTAGTGTTGTTAGTGGCGGTCCTAAAAATTACGGTTCGAATACCGGGACAAACAAGGAGAAGTGCACACCGAGTGTAAAGTGAAAGGACTGACTCCCAATTATCGCGCCAGTCGAGTGGTGAACTTTGGCGTGCTGAAAGAAGCCTTGCAGTCTGGACAGGATCGAAAATTTAGAGTGACCACCAACGAACCGCACAAGATTGTACGTTTATCCACACACCAAATCGTTAGCCGACCCTTGGAAAAAGTCTATCAAATCGTGTACCAGAAGCGAGTACGGCTTCCCAACCACTTCACTTTACCATACGGACACGCTGATATTGGTGCGTATATAGTATAAAATGGGACAACGTCCAAGACCGATAGTTCATTGTGACTACCATTGCCAAGCGAGAAAGATGAATCCCTTCACACAGCAAGTATCGAGCGTAAGACTCAAGCCCAACGAGAAACTCGAGTGCGATGCTGTGCTTCACGATCACATCACCAATGCAGTACCACATCTTAGTTGTTTATTTACTAACGCCATGGAAAACTATGTGCAACCAGTGGGACTTCCAGACTACAAGACTTTACCTTATGGACATGCTGATATCACCCAGTATAAAAAGGGACGACTTCCAAGAACGGCATCTCATTGCGAGGACAAACACCGAGAAAGATGGATCACTCTTAGCAGATGAAAAAAAGAGAAGGAACAAATATCATTGACCTCATTCACCACCATGCCGTCACAGCAAAGTGCGTCCAAGAAGGAAAATGATTCAGTAGACCTAAAGCAGTATTTTAGCATCCAAATGACTCAGACGGCGACTTCGAGAAAATTTAGGACGACAACTTACATCTACACGGTGTAATTTAAAGACTTTGCGTCTGACGTTCCAGCCAGTGAAGCAGCAGGTTTCATTACAGACTTATTTGACTCACTGTTAGAGGAACTCAAACGTCAGTGTCAAGTCAAAGATTGAGGTCGTTTGAGCATATATATGTATCACGACAATTTGAACTCTCCTGTATGTCTAAGGTTTAGTACACCTGCAGAATTAACTTCTTCCAAACTATTGAGCGCTATTGAAGACGTGCAGACGATGAGAGAAAAATTTGACATTATCGATGGAAAAGTGACCATTCATGTGGCATACGTTGTACCTTTATGGGAAGAAGACAATAACCGCCACTGATCTGTTCATCGATACGTTTACCTAGCACAATGGACATAACAGTAGTTTTACGAATGAAAGAGAGTACTTGATGGGAAACATCTACGCTGGCTACACAAGTGGTAGCTGACCAGATTTTAAACAACGTGTGTGACTGATAAAAACAGAAACATGAACTTTGTCCTATTTGATTGTTTGATACTTTGTTTGTTTTAGCTTTTTCTTAAAACTGAACATTTAATGTAGAGTGAAAAAAAAATGGCATTCTTTTATGAAATGTAAATAAGTTGTATATGAAGTGCTTTTTTGAAGGCATGAACTTTAATTTTAAAAGTAGTTTACTAGAACCAAGAACTAAATAACTTGTAAATAGTTTTGTTCCATGTCCAAATTTGTAATTATTAAATGGATAGTGCTTAGACCATAGCACAGGCTAGAGACCCCATGTATATAAGTGAATAAATGTTTTGTGCCCATACAATAGACTTTTCCTATTGGAGTCTCTATTCTGTCTCTGAGTCTTTCTTTGGAACATCACTGTCCTCTTTTCTCAGTGTATGGATGTGTATTTGTTTGTTTCTGTATGTCTATGTTTGTCCCTATCAACCCTTTGTCCCTACAAGTACATTTCACCCTATAAATCGTTTTGACCCTATAAACCCCATGATGTCACCCATGTTCAATTCCCATTGACCTCCAGGTGACATTTCCATGTTAAATTCCCACTGACGCCAATTTTGATAAACCCATTTATAACGTTAAGGTCCCATTGACGCTAAAGTGGCCCAATCCCTTATCGCTATGTTCAAATCCCCATTCACTTCATGTTAAATTTCCCCATATTAAATTCAACTTGACTTCATTGTGGCCAACGACCATTTTAACTGGGATTTCCTCAACGCTAAAGTTGCCCCATATACTACTCATTGCATTAGAATAACAGATAATATTCACCACCTACTTCACTTATATCACACACATGCACACACACGTACACACACACACACATATAAATATATATATTCAAAAAAGCACTTCATATATATATACATGGTTTGGACATCTGCATAACAAAGAGCTATCCACGCCAGTAGCAAGATAGCAAGATGCAAAGGTATTTCGACAGATATGTTAAGACTTGAAGGTTCTATAGTCAAGGCATTTTGGAGGAAACTAAATCGAATAATATTATGTGCCTGACATATTAGCTAGCTGATAATTCGTTGGTACACAACTTGTTTAAAATTTGAAGATTGAATTAACTGAATACTCCTGTTTGGGTTGGGTGACATAATTACAATATGCTGTAACAATCACAGTTTGTGAATATTGTTACGTGTCTATGCTCGCACAAAAGTAACAAAGAAAAGAGTCAAGCCAAAAAGCTTTGTAAAATTTAACAAAATAATTTATTTCCCTAGAAAACAAGTTAAAAATAAGAAAAAGGACTTACGGTTTATGAAACTAATCCAAAATTAATCCTAGAATTATTAAATGTAAGTCCTATCAATAAAAAGTCCTAAGTGAATCACAGTTCGAATCCCGATGAAGTGCCAAGATGGAAGGCCATGACGCCTTCATTAACCTGCTTTGTCCTGATGTGTCAACAGTAACTTGTTGAATCACCAAGAATGATATTTCAGTTTGGAATTCCGAATAATTTCCGATAAATGTCTTTGTCCAAGAATTCTGATGGGCACTAGTAATTTCCAGGGAAAATAAGTTACTTTAAATGGAATTAAAATAAAAATTGAACTCAAACTGGTCACAACAGAAACACCTTTGAGCTCCAAAGGTTAAAAGCAAGACTGGCCAAAATGACTATGACAACGTGAGATTTAAGCCTAACTACAACGCAAAACAGATCCCCGTATGGGGTCACGTGATCACTTCCTCCGAGCGACGTAGAAACATTACATGCTGATTATCACGTACGCTAGGTACGGATTTGATTCTACTGAACAAATCTTACTATAAGATTGAAAAGTAAAAAGAAGTTGCTTACTCCAAACTTTAAATTGGCTCTGAATCTAGGTCACCAATTAACTACAATGTTTCTACTACTGCCTATTTATCAGGACAAACAGAACTGAACTGAATTTTCTGGAAAAAAATGTCAAATCCAGTGAATAAACTTATCATTACAATGACACGTAATGGAATAAAATAAAATTAAAAAAAATTTAAAAGTAACACACAAGTAATTTAATTGCATATTCGTAACACTTCCCCCATGAAGAAAAAGAAGGATTTATATAATAAAGGTTTCTTTTAACCATATGTTTTATATACATGAGGTAAAAAATTGCATCAGAAGAACTCTTTTCAGTTATACAAAGTGTACATCAAAGAATATTTCTGTACACTGGAAAGTGCATCTGCAATTAAATTGTCTTTTCCCTTGACGTGCCTGATGTCAATATTATGTCCCTGAAACAACAAACTCAACCTTAATAATCTTTGATTTTTATTTTTCATCTTGTCGATGAAGGTATGGGGGTTGTGATCACTAAACACAACAGACGGAGAAGGAGCTGAACTAATGTAAACTTCAAAGTGTTGTAATGCAAATATCAAAGCCAAACATTCCTTCTCGATTGTTGAATAATTTCTTTGGTGCTTATTTAATTTCTTAGAAAAATAGCACACTGGATGATCAACACCATTTCTATCTTCTTGAATCAATACTGCTCCAACCACAACATCACTTGCATCAACAGACAGTTTAAATGATTGAAATTTGGAGCTGTAAGAACTGGTGCACTTTTAAATATGGCATTTAACTTATCAAAAGCCTCCTGACATTTTTCAGTCCAAAGAAACTTATTTTCCTTGCTTAATAAATCTGTCAGGGGTTCAGCAATATTAAAAAAATTGGAACAATATTGCCAACAATATCCAGCCATACCCAAAAATCGCATCAGTTGCTTTTTACTGACAGGCACAGGGAATTCACAGATAGCTTTGACCTTAGCATTAATAGGTTTAACTTGTCCATGTCCAACGATATGTCCTAGAAATATTACACAAGCACGGCAGAACTCACTTTTAGATAAATTGATTGTCAGACTTGTATCAGTGAGTCTGTCAAAGAATTTCCGAATTGTTGTTAGATGTTCTCTCCAGGTGTCATTGTAGATGATGGGATCATCAGTGTAAGCGTCACAATTATTTAGATCAGAGGTAATCGTATTCATCAAACGTTGAAAAGTACTTGGCGAACCCTTCATCCCAAACGGCATCACTTTATATTGATAAAATCCATTTGGAGTCACGAATGTCTAAATTTCCTTTGCCCTTTCCGTTAGTGGAATTTGCCAAAATCCTTTGAGAAGGTCAAATTTGGTTACATACCTGGCATTTCTAATTTTATCGATGCAGTCATCGATTCTTGGTAATGGAAATGAATCTGTCTTAGTCACACTGTTCACCTTTGTATAATCAGTGCACATACGGAAAGTGTTCTCCGCTTTCGGAACAAGTATACATGGTGAACTCCAGTCACTTTTACTCGGCACTATGAAATCATTCTCCAGCAAATACTGAATTTCTTTTTTTAAGTATTCCTGTTTGAGAGGGTTCATCCTGTAAGGGTGTTGTTTCACAGGTTTGGAATTTACAATTTCAACGTCATGAAAAATTTTGTTGGTTCTTGTAGAAACATCTGGAAATAAGTGCTCATATTCAAATAATAACTGTTTAAGTTCATTCCTTTCTTGTTGTTGCAAATGTGAAAGTTTCTCGTCCAGATTATTCATAATTCCTGAATTCTGAAGATTTGTTACTCCAAAATCAATAGAGTCCGATTGAATTCCTTCACTTAAATACTCAGTGAGTGGGACAGGTACAACTAAATTAATTGCATGATTTGCCTGGATATCTCTTTCAATATGCTGGTACTTTATTAATTTATTTATATCCCAGTCGTGCTATTATTATAATTTAACTCATTCATTTTCTTCTTTCGTTTGTAAGGGCCGTAATACCTTATTTGAGGAAAATTTTGAAGAATGAGCAAGAGAGAAAGAACTCTATTACAAGACTCAAAAGTTCTCTCCATTAAAGTTCTGCGAAGCCATAATTTCACTTTAGACTTGAATTGCTGGATGCGAAATTCAAGCATAACAAGCTGGAAAATTCCAGACATAAACTTTGACCTTTGATCAGATTGGACAGATTTGGGAAGGCCAAATTCAGTAAAAAGCTTTATCAAAGCTTTTACCATTGTTTTAATTTTAATATTCCTCAAAGGAATCGCCTCTGGGAATCTTGTTGACGCACAGATAATGGTCAACAAATATTAGTTGCCTGACTTGGTCTTAGGTAAGGGACCAACACAATCTACCATAATTCTGCTAAATGGTTCGTCAAATGCAGGAATAGGTTGCAGATGAGCCTTAGGTATCTTCTGATTGGGTTTTCCTACCATTTGACAAGTATGACAAGATCTGCAGTATTTACAAACATCACTTTTGATTTTTGGCCAATAAAAGTGATAAGTCTTATTAATTCCTAAATGACCAGCCATAGGTGTTTCATGGGCCAGACTAAGTATTTCCTGTTTGTAAGATTTTGGAACTACAATTTGATAGTTCACTGACCACTTGTCATCAGCAGGTACCTCGGGAGGTCTCCATTTTTTCATAAGAATTCCATTTTTAATGAAATAACAGACAGATACTTCAGTGCTTCAGTGGCTTCAGTTTCACTAATGGCCTTTTGAAACAAACAGGAGATCTTAGGATCATTTTCCTTTTCGACGACAAGTGATTATCGTTTGTCACCCTGATTAGAATAAAGAGAATTAGTAGTTAAAAGAGGATCACGGTGATCAATACCTTTTGATTGATCCAAACAAGGAGTGAAAGTGACATCATCAAAAGCCTGACAATACATGTGTCAGCTAAAGGAATACTTTCCTTACCAACATCATTCTCAAGAGCTTTCTTTGCCATGGCTCTAGGAACTGCACAAGCTGGGTGTAAATCAGGAAATTCTTTTTCAATAGGATCAACTTTCTGATGCAAAGAAGGCTTGTCAGTTACAAGTGGATTACAAGTGGATTAACCACAACCTTATCTCCAGCTAGGTCGTTGCCTAAAAATAAATTAATGCCCTGAACGGGTAAAGAAGACATTATTCCGACTGTCACAGATCCTGAAACTAAGTCTGATGACAAATTTACAGAAAGGAGAGGAACATTAACAAAGCCGCACTCCACTCCCTGAATAAGAACACTCTCATTAGAAGAAGACTTCTCAGAAAAAGGCAATGTACCTGATAATAAAAGACTCTGAGAAGCACCTGTATCCCTTAAAATTGTAATAGGGATAGGATTGGCCAAATCATCCAAGAGTGATATAGAACCCTTCGACATGAATGGTTCATAATTCTCCATGACAAAATCAGATTGGGGTCTGTTAGACCCAACAAATGTATTGCTTTCAATACATGACCGTGACCTTGACCTCTTAGAAATAAGAGCATTTGGGATAGGTCTATCTTGATTCTAATGCTTATAATTCAATTTGAAGCAATCAGAAATAACGTGTCCTTTCTTCTTGCAATAGGTACACGTAGGAAGAGAGAAGGATTTTTTATCAAGCTTAACAGAAGCTTGATTTTTAAAAGTTGTGTTATACTGAGTTTAGAAGGGCTCATTTTAGACTGAAATGCCTTTTCACCAGAAGACTGCTGACTGAAAGACTTTCCTACAAAAGGAACTTTATGAGTTAAGAAATACTTGTCAGCAGCACGTGCAGCATTTTCCAAGTTCTCGATCTTATGCTCGTCAAAATAAATCTTATTGTCACTATGGACACAGTTCCTTAAGTCTTCAACTAACATGAATTGTTTGAGACTTTCGTAATCTTTGTTAACCTTTCTAGAAGAGCACCACCTATCAAATTGTTGTGCTTTTTTCCATGCAAATTCGACATAGATCTGGTCAGTTGGTTTTCTAGAATTCCTGAATTTTTGCCGATAAGCCTCAGGGACTAACTCATAACCCTTCAAGATAATTCTTTAACCACATCATAGTCAGCACTCTGCTCTAGTGAATGTGAAAAATAAATGTCACTAGCTTTACAAGTAAGTACACATTGCAATAATAGAGTCCAATGCTCCCTTAGCCATTTCACATTCAATTTTTTCAAAACGAGGAAAATATTTGTCTACTTCTTTTTCCAGAAAAGGGGGTACTAGCTTGGTATTTCTTAAAACATCAAAAGTAGGAGATTGTTTTCCCTTTGTCAGCTCTAATTCTTTTAACCGAATTTGAAATTCTCTTTCTTCCATTTTTCCTTACATTTGCATTATCCTATCTGCTTCTTCTTTCTCAATTTGCATTTGTCTTACTTCCCTTTCTCTTTTCATCTGTATCTTTTCTACCAATTACTGGACCAAAATGTTTTTTATTTCTTGCTTCGTTAAAGAATCTTTTGCCTCAGAAAGATCATATTTTCTGGCAAGTTCAAGCAATTCATCTTTTTTCAAACAATCCAACTGCTCCTGGGAAGGATTTGAAAGGAAGATTTCCACTTTTGATGACAATGTAAAATGCCTGTTGATTCCCCTAAAAATTTCAAACAAAATGTGAAATAATACTTGAGATTTAAAAAAATTCTGAAAACAAGGGGAATTTAAATTTCAAAAAACAATTTTCTGAAATATTTTTGCCAAAATTCATATATCCCAAGGACGAGGCCCCAACTTTCTTTGTTACGTGTCTATGCTCGTAGAAAAGTAACAAAGAAAATAATGAAGCCAACAAGCTTTGGAAAATTTTAACAAAATAATTTATTTCCCTAGAAAACAAGTTAAAAATAAGAAAAAGGACTTACGGTTTATGAAACTAATCCAAAATTAATCCTAGAATTAATGAATTTAAGTCCTATCGATAAAAAGTCCTAAGTGAATCACAATTCGAATCCCGATGAAGTGCCAAGATGGAAGGCGATGACGCCTTCATTAACCTGCTTTGTCCTGATGTGTCAACAGTAACTTGTTGAATCACCAAGAATGATATTTCAGTTCGGAATTCCGAATAATTTCCAATAAATGTCTTTGTCCAAGAATTCTGATGGGCACTAGTAATTTCCAGGAAAAATAAATTAATTTAAATGGAATTAAAATAAAAATTGAACTCAAACTGGTCACAACAAAAACACCTTTGAGCTCCAAAGGTTAAAAGCAAGACTGGCCAAAATGACTATGACAACGTGAGATTTAAGCCTAACTACAACGCAAAACAGATCCCCGTATGGGGTCACGTGATCACTTCCTCCGAGCTGCATAGAAACATTACATGCTGATTATCACATACGCTAGGTAGAGATTTGATTCTACTGAACAAATCTTACTATAAGATTGAAAAATAAAAAGAAGTTGTTTACTCCAAACTTTAAATTGGCTCTGAATCTAGGTCACCAATTAACTACAATGTTTCTACTACTGCCTGTTTATCAGGACAAACAGAACTGAACTGAATTTTCTGGAAAAATGTCAAATCCAATGAATAAACTTATCATTACAATGATATGTAATGGAATAAAAAAAAAATTTATAAAAATTTAAAACTAACACACAAGTAAGTAAATTACATATACATAACAATATAGCTATAGAACAAGAAGTACATAAAGGTCAACTTATAAACAACAATAGAACCTGGATGAGACATTTCTATCAAATTAAGCTAGCCTGTTTATGTTGCACTATCTGTATTAAATAAGTCATGGAATTAGGTCACATTGGGTCTTTATGTGTAGTATCTTGGTGTCAGTTTGTTTCTGTCATGTTTAAACAATTGACATCCAAATAAATGATGATGTTTATCACTTATCTAACTTTTTATAAATATAAATAGCGTTACGAGAAAGTTTTCACCGCTTGTAGTGAGATGAATTTTTCTGATAACTTTAAGAAATGGCTTCATCCATGGTGAGAGAGAGAGAGAGAGAGAGAGAGAGAGAGAGAGAGAGAGAGAGTGTGTGTGTGTGTGTGTGTGTGTGTGTGTGTGTGTGTGTGTGTGTGTGTGTGTGTGTGTGTGTGTGTGTGTGTGTGTGTTGAGGCTATCTTAAAAAGAGGTGTCACTCCTAACAGTGTAGATAAGCCTACATCTTGGGTAAGGCTAAACTAGCAGTACGGAATCGACTAGAAGAAAGACGAAGCTAATCGAACTAATTTTCGCATTGCAGCATCTCGCTTTATAAGTGAATTAGGATGTATCATCAAGACCAAATAAGGGCATACGTTTTGTTGAGTTTGCATTGTGGCTTCGCCAGAACCCCAAAACTGTCTATCTTTTTGGTACTGACTGTGCTGTAGGTCTGCATTGAGACAAAAATCTACTTTAACAGCTTTTTCCATGAAACACGTACAATCTTACTGATATACTCAACAGAAAAGAATTTGGCATACTCAACACATCTTGCTACTGAATTTAAATTTGCTGACTTAGAATATAAGAGGAAATACGAGGGATTTATAATTCTCACATAAAAAGCACAATCTTTATTAAAATAATACACACGTGTATTACAGGAATAAAAAAAACTGCTTTCAATACAATTCAGTAAAAAGTTCAACCCAGCAATATCGTATTATTTCACTACAGTGACTCATAAAGGACACCGTTTAATTCACAGCAGGCAATTTATGCAAGTTTTGTTACACTCATCGACGAGTTTGCAAGAAAGAGACAGACAGATAGAGAAGATTTTGAGACATCATGAATATACCTAGAACTTCGGTTGCCATAAATATACCATTATACTTATGTATATTTAATTTGCATCGCTAAGGGGTTTTCTTCAGATTTTAAATCACGTTTTTCCTCGCTACTTGGATAAGCAGATATATTGCAACTTACTTTAAAAAACGTATATTAAGTCCATGTTTTCGAGTAAACTGTTTAAAGTGTTACGAGTATATGCTCTTAAGATAAGTAACAGAAAAGAGTGAAAAGCAGCAAGCTGTATAAAATTCAACAAATAATATAATTTGTTCCCTACAATACAAAGCGAAAATGAAACAAAAAAGAATTTATGGCATTGCGAATTAAATCCCAAAATAATCCTAGAATTACAGACTAAGTCTTAATAATAAAAGTTCTGAATAAACTTTAGTAGAAATATAAATTAAATCCAACGCTGAAGGTGTTGATGTGCCTTTGGATAGCTTCTAAAGTGTTGATGTGCCAGCAGTCTCTTGTGTAAACACTGCAATACAGTCCAAGAATAAATCCTTATTTTAAATTTCAGTATAAATTCAAGTCTCTATTTCCAAGAATGTTATCAGAGTACTTTTATATTTCCAGAGAAGTAATAATTTGAATAATTCCAAATCACGTAATTTGCACAACAACAACTTGAGTCTGCTCGGATGTTAAAGTACGAACGAAAAATCTTCCCAGTGACAAGATTATATAGCTCTCTACCTGACCTCAGGTCACAATTAACATTTTCTAATAAAAATTCCCTAATGGCAAATAACCTTCTAGAAAATATTAATGTTTACAAAATAAAATGTTACAATGATAAACAAGTCAATTCAAATAAGAAAGTAAAAGCACAAATCGCTACTATTAGTATATACAATAAGATCCAATGCGGTATATCAGATCTCAGTGTCGTTGGCATTAATTGTGTTATTTTATTAATTTGTTTACTTGTTTTTTTGTTGTTTTTTTTGTTGGTTTTTTTGGTTTATCATTGTGATATATCTTTCATGTGCACACAATTGTTCTCTCTGTTATTGGTTTAAAAATTTCTGCATGAGTCACTCAATGATTCATTAAAAACTCAAAATCTTAAAAAGTAAATAGCAGTTATAATTAGTTAGTTTGTTACTAAAATTATAATATATAACTTGGACTATGTCAGGTGAGCTAGGTAAATTGTAGGCGGATTCCGATAACCTAAACCCATACCCAAATAAACATGTTTACTTCTATAACAAATTATCCTAATATTAAATCCATACACAAAAAGAATATTTTAGCTATGTATTAGTTGTTTACAGATAAAAAAAAATCAATAAATCAAGTCAAGTAGACACTAAACTCGATTTTGTACAAATTAAGTCCAACATACAATGTTACATTACCATAGCATATAGTGAAATAATAAATATTTTTGTTAAAAAAAAACAAAAAAAAAAACAAAACAAACAATGAAAAATAAATACACATAACATAAGTACAATGGCATATTTATCGCAACCGAAATTCTAGCTATATTCATGTCGTTTCAAAGTTTTATCTGTCTGTCTGTCTGTCTGTCTTTTTCTTGCAAACACGTCGACTTGAGTAACAAAACTTGCATAAATTGCCTGCTGTGAATTAAACGGTGTCCTTTATGAGTCATTGTAGTGTTATAATATGATATTGTTAGGATTGAATTTTTCACTAAATTGTATTGAAAGCAAGTTTTTATTCTTGTAATACAATTGTGTATTATTTAATAAATTTTTTGCTTTTTATGTTAGAATTATAAACCCCTTGCATTTCTTCTTATATTCTATGTCAGCAAATATAGATTCAGTAGGAAGGTGTGTTGAGTAAGCCAGATTCTTTTCTGTTGAGTATATCAGTAAGATTGTACGTGTTTCATGGAAAAAGCTGTTGCAGTAGATTTTTGTCTGATGACCAATGCAGACCTACAGCACAGCTAACTCAGTTTAATGTCAGTTCGAACATTTATTCATTTTTACAATGACTTACAAAGACAGTTCATATCAATAGTGCCTAATTGATTTCCGCGTTTTCAGTACATTTCTCAAAATGTTTCCTCAAACATGTATTGTACGTTTTCTGCATAATATATGAAAAAATATTGGAAGTTTTTTAAGTCTTAGTGTTTGTCAATTTTTATTTCATTTTCAAGGATCAAAATACACTGTGTCCAAATCAACATCGGCTTATATCAAACAGTCGAGTTTGGCTTTGTTATGGCTTCACTTGTAATCAAAACCACTGTGAAAGTCTCTTACGCTGTTGAAAATATTTATCGACTTGTAGTTTGCTTTGTATGATACACGAAGTTCCTCATGGCGGTCCTAAGACTTTGAGATTCAAAATCTTTTTTCATCTGGTCGAGTTCCATTCTACAAGGTGGAGGTGGGGTCTCTGATCCAGAAACACACATAAACCCCTACTGCTAGATATTATTTATAAAGTTTAGACAAAATTATTTAAAGAAGATCATTAAATCTTTTGATAATATTTCTCGTACTTGCTAACTCTCATCGGCAAAATATCTATGAGAACACCGTCTATTGTATGAAATTCGCGAATTAAATCGTCCATGTCGTATTTAACTCCTCGTAAATAACATCTAATCTGATTCAACATTTTTTATAAGTTGTACATGCTGTTTTGCAGGCATATTTTTAGTTGCTAATGTTGGTTCAATCCTCTTAAATAGTGTTGATAAACTAACTCCAATTCCCGAGATAATTAACAAAAACGGATTTATCATAGCTCCGCTACAAACTATACCCGAGCCGGTCATCTAATTTTTAAGAGCAAGATATTATCTATCAATGGCATACCCAACAATAAAATTAAAAATAAATAATTTTGGTAATTCTTTTTTTTTGTGCTGGAGTTTTAGATGTGTGATCAAAATAAGGTATACCCCCGATTGTCAAATCATCATCTTCAAGTGAGTGAACTTGAAACAATAAATCTGAATAGGCTGGATTATTATAAAGTTAATTTAATTCATGCTGATAGTTTTTTTTTTAATGATAATTGTCTTAATTTTTGTAATCTTGGTTGAGGCTAATTATCATCATCTTCTTCACTAATATCATAATATGAGTCAATTTTTGTATCAATTTTGATAGATTTGATTTCATTTACAAAATCCTTTTTTTTGAACATCATTAAATCTTTTAACTCATCATTAAAATCACCTACAATATTTAATGATTTATTAACAATAACAGGATCAAATTTCAGAGTTTGACTTATTAGTGATGCAGTTGCATTTGCATAAGCTTTTATAATAAATTCTGCACTTATTTTTCTAGCGATATTAATTACTGTTTGTTTATCATGATAATACATTCCAAGTTTTTGAAATACATCTCGTTTCTTAAATTTGTCATTTAATTTTTTATTTCTATTTAATTTTTTTTCTTTAGTTCGGATAGTTTGTTAAGGTAATTATGTAAATTAGTTACTCGTGTTTCTTCTAGTCTTCGCCCGCTATGTGTTTGTGATTTTATTAGATTGGATTTAACAATAAGATCTGTGGTTTCAGCTTCATGTTTCAGTAATATTCTTTTTAGAATATTTTCAACTCTATTTTGTTCGTCTTTACAATCGTCAGGATAACAGTATCTGCTGATTGTACCATAATCTTCTATTGCATTCTTTAGGTGTGGTCCTCTCATATACATAACACGAATAAAATTTGTATTTATTTTAATTATTTTATCTCTTTTAATTATTTTATCTTTTGTAAGTGTTCCCTCAGGTACTTCACCGTATTCGACAAGTATATTGTTGTATATTAAAAGTCTTAAATCAGAAATTCTGTCAACTGCTTCATCTACTTCGGGTACACCAGTGTTTGATTTCACATAATTTTCTGGACTTAAATGTTTTATAGCATTATCATAAAATTCTTTTGCAGTTGTTATTATTGCAGGTTCTGACATTATCTTTTACTGCTACACAAAACTTGATCGCAATGATGATACCTGATAGCAATGATCAAACTTGATCACTAGACGATCAAACTTGATCGTCGAGTGTAAATATCTGAAATACAATTAATCCAGGATGCGGACTTTCTGCGATATTAACATATGTTCTGAAAAAAAATGTATTTTGTTGTTGTAGTAGCAGCAGCTAAAGTAAACTATTGTGACGTAGAAATATATGTATTAATTGTGTTATATAAATCCGTCCACGCTGAATCATTATCAGACCCCTGTAACTTCCAGTTATATATTCGACCAACACTAGAATTTAATCGTCCACGCAACTGAAATTGCCAAATAGCAACAGCATACGGACATTGTATTTTTAGCCAGAAATTTGATATTTCACCATTTGTTGTCCAGTCTGGTCCTCCTGATATTGCGCTTGTAAATAAAAAAAACTTGATTTGGATAATTTCCAGGATATTGTGTTGATGCACTAGCAATAAATCCAACCCTATTTGATATTGAATCAACTAAATTTGGAATAAATCCAACGTTGTTTTTAGTACGTTTTACTCCACCAGATTCAATTGAGTCAGCATAAGCTTCATTTACTAAGTCGCTTGCTGAAGTTGGAATATACGCCGATTCTATCCTATTTAACCCCATATCTATCATTCCCTGCATCATACTGCCGGCTAGATGTAAATAATTTGCTGTAATATGCTGATTACTGTTTGATATTGTATCATCCACATATTTTTGTTTGTTAGATCATTTACAGATGTTGGAGCAAGTGATGAAATTATTTTATTGTTTCCCATATTTAACGTATCTGTCATTGTATCTCCAATCAACTTAACAAAATTATTTTTAACAAATTTGACGTTTGTCAGCCAACCATCATCATCTAATTTTGTATTGTCAAGTTGAGTATTATATACTACATGTCCTCCCATGTCGATAGATCCTGTCATAAATCCACCAGCTAAATGTAAATATGCTGTAAGTGCACCACGTAATTGCGTGTAACTAATAGCATCTGTATCATCAGCTGGAGGTGAGTTTATTGATAAACCTGTTATTTTTGCATCATTTGACATATTAAGATTACCTGTCATTGTATCACCAGATTTACTGAGTTTGATATCGTTGATGTACATTAACTGTGCTAATCATGCAGCTTGAGATTGATCAGAATTTGGTGGTGGATATGCTGTTTCTAAATTTAATATTTTATTACCTGACATACTAACATTGTCAGTAATCATGCCGCCAGTTTTATCAAGTTTGATATCATTGACGTACATCAATTGCAATAAACTTACAGCCTGAGATTGATCAGAATTTGGTGGTGGATATGCTGTTTCTAAATTTAATAGTTTATTACCTGACATTACAATATCTCCAGTAACCACGCCGCCAGTTTTATCAAGTTTTCTATCATCAACAGTTTTAGTTGTAAATAAATTACAGCTTGTGTATCAACTACATTTGGAGGTGGATATGCCGTTTCAAGGCCAAGCACCCGCTGAACTGAAATTGATAAGTTACTCGTCATTAAGCCGCCGGATTTTTTTAAAATAACCTGATAGATCAACATCGCCATTTGTTATTGTTGTGGTCTCAGCTACAGAGCCATTTAATGATGTTCCGAATTTCGTGTAGTAGCTCATTATTTCTATATTTTTTAATAAAATATTCTTTATATAGTACAATAAATATATAATGTCAATATTAAATTTTGATACCGAGCGACTAGTAAAACACAAACACAATAACGAACTTCCAGATTGTCATTATCTTATTGATGGTCGAACAGGATCTGGCAAAACAAATTTGTTAATGAGCTTACTTCTTGGAGATAATTTTAATTACGATCGAGTTTATCTTTACACAATAAACCCGCAGCAGGATAAATACGAGTTACTTAATGAGTACAACGACAAAATGCGCGATGATCTTGATGCTGGTGAGGATTTTTTAATCATTAAACAACCAGAACAGCTTATTCCTGTAAATGAACTCGATTCTACCGAACATAAAATAGTTGGGTTTTTTTATGATATTCCGTTAAATAACGAGGAAATTAATAAAATAAGATCTTACTTTTCGTTGTCTCGCAACAAACAATGTAACTCATTTTATCTTGCTCAAGGAGTTTATAATGTTGATAGGTTTATTAGGAGAAATACTGGTTGTTTTATATTGTTTCCGGGACTTGATAAACATGATCAAGTCTAGGAAACAATATTAAACAACCAGTATTTCTTCTAATAAACCTATCAACATGATAAAATCATTGAGCAAGATAAAATGTGCGAAATATTGCAAACGAACAATGCGGAAATGTAACGAAAGATACATTTATTGAACTATATCATCAAGCAACTAAAGATAAATACAATTTCTTTTTATTTGATAAACTTGCACGTGGTCCAGCGAAGATGTTTCGTTGTTGTATTAACAAATATTTACAATAAACTATATTTTATAAAAGATACTAAAATAAAATGGAAAAAGAAATGAAATATAAAAATCATTTGTAAGCACACAAAAAAAAACTTGCCCAATCTCATGCATCATTTAAGAAAAACGTTCAGGAAGTGCGACGTGGACAGGTAGATACTGAAGAAGAAACTGCTAGATTTTTCAAACCTGTTACAGAAGCTTTGGTTGGCAAACAACCTGGTGATGATAAAATCTGAAGAAGATCTTAAAAAATTAAAAGAAAAAGGTTTATTTCGTTTGCTAGGAGAAAGATCAAAAGAAGAAACTAGAAGAATTGCAGAGTTGCTCGTGGCGAATATTGCAGATCCAGTTGCTCGACAGATTGAACTAGATAGAATAATTAACAACCCACATGCTCTTCAACAAAGATTAGCAGGAGCAACAACAGAAGAAACCAGAAGATTATTAACAGAACTAGGAACAAAGGTAGAAGATGTAAGACAACAACAATAAACTATAAGACATATAATAGCTAGAGAACCTACAATTGATGATTGAAGATCAATTATTTATAATAAATCAATAGATTTAATATTAGACGATGAGTATAATGATTTTATTACAAAGAATAAAACTGATGATAAAATATTAATAAAGATACACCAGATAAAGATTATAATGATTTGATGAGTCAACTAGAAGCAATAGTTAAAGCGGGTGAAGAGGCTTACAAGAGATTAAGGTCTAACCCAACATATGCAAATTTTGAAAATTATTCGGATATTATGAGAGAAGGTATTATTGCTCACGTATTTCATCATACAGCAAAACAATATCGAGGATAAAAATCAACATATAAAGTTAAATTTCTTACTAATTTTAAAAAATTTGACCGCGATCGTTTGGAAAGACTTAAAACACTACCAAAAACTGGAACGGGTATTAAAGTATTTACATCGAACTCTGAAATGATTGGCAGATTAATGCTGCTGATATCGTCAAAAGAAGCTGGTAATGTTGGTGCAGAGATTGATAATGAAATAGTAGATATACTTGGTCATTTAAGATCAAACGGATTATTATCATCAGGTGAATATGCAACTCTACATAGCAAAATTTTATATACTATTATTGTGTAACAATAATAGAATATAAAATGTCAATAACATTATTACTTGACTCATCACAAACGACAAAAGATAGCGCAATGTTTTCTGTTAATTATATTCCACCTATACAACTTAATCCTGATTTACAATATGAAATTGGATTAATTTCCTGTACATCATGGCACTCGATAGCTAACGTAAAAACTGGTATCAATGACGATTTTACGTTTCAAGCATATTCATCAGCAGTTTGGAGAACATTTAAAATACCACAAGGAGCCTATAACATAACTGATCTAAATAAGGTAATAAAAGAGCTTATAGCGAAAAGTAATGGTGGTAACTATACAACCTCCGACAATTTTGAACTTACCCCAAACTATAACACATTACGTGCTAGGATAACACAAAAAAATAATTTATTAGTCAATTTTTTCCCAACCACAAATATTGCATCGCTGTTGGGATTTACTAGTCATCAATATGGTTCTCTCACAGAACAAACTATAACGTACGACGGAGATTTACCAGCAAATAAAACAGATGTAAATACAATTATATTCAACTGTTCGATCGCATCAGGATCTTATTCTGCGCGAGGTAGTCAGGGACAAACAATATGCAGTTTTTCGCCCGATGTTCCACCAGGTTTGCTGATGCAAGTTAATCCACGGCAAGTTATTTATTATCCACGCAATATTGAAAATCAAATAACAGAAATAAACATGAGATTGACAGATCAATCTGGGAGACAACTTGCTCTTAATAACGGGGTTGTTACTTATTATTTACATCTGCAATCGTTCTAATTTTTGTAAAAATATAGTGTATAACAATGAAATACAAAAGAAAAATCTATAGAAGAAAAATAGGTGGATATTTTGGAAACATTGTAACCAAAGTCATTGAAAATATACCAGAAATTGCACATAAAATTGTTCCAATTGCATTAGACGCCTCGAAAGCTTTTGCAACGGGTGCAGCAAGTGCTGCTGGAACTCCTGTTTGACAAAAAATTGCCGATAAGATAAAAGGTGCACCATCTGCAACTGAAGTTAAACAAGAAATTTTTGAAATTACTCCAACAGAAGATACCAAACGTGCAATGATAGCAACAACAAATAAACTTTTGTCACGTAAAGGCGAACAAATTATACAAAAACTAATATAAAAATCTACTACGACGATTGCCGCATTTTAATTTTGTATAAACAACAAAATAAAAATGTAAGTTAAAAATTATTTAACAGAAACATATGATACCGACGTCACGGTAGCAGAGTTTGAATATGTTGAATATCTCGATGAAAACTCGAACGAACCAAATTAAACTGGAGTAAGAACATTCAATACACGAGATAAAGATATATTTCTACTGCCACATAAAACAATGTTGGAAGTACGTGGAACAAATTATGACAGCAACTGGTGGTGATATTGCAGCTGGTGCAGAAATTGCACTTGTTAATAACGGCTGAGTTTGTTTAGAAGAGCACGTTATCAACTAGCTAATCAAACTATAGAAGATATTTCAATGAACTTGCCAAATACAAGTAGAATTTTAAATATTGTTTCATTTAGTGACGATTATCCTAGGTCAGTTGCAACAAACATGATGTGGTTTAAAGATACTGGAGCTGGAGATGCTGTGTCAACTGAGTTTATTTCTAGGGGTTTTCTAGTACATGGGGCTGATGCAGCTGCAGATGTTGCAATCGTAAGAAATTTTCTTATCACCAATGCAGCTGCTCTTGGAATTGCACCACCTGCCGCAGCTGCAGGTGCAAATGATGCAAGAGCTTCACTTACTGCTGCATGTAATAATCTTGGTATCTGGTGCAGCTGCAGACGGTGTTGCAATGTTAAATCTGGTATTAAATAAAATTTACACGAAAATTAAAACCTACAATGAAGGTCATGCTAAACGAAAAGATTTTGCAGCTGAATCTAGACAAATAACAATGATGTTGCCGTTAAGTACAAGTTTTGGATATTGTCGAGACTATAATAAAGTATTTCGTGGGATAAAACATACTCTAATGCTTGATAGAGCAGAACAAAACGACTGTATTTTTCATGCTGACGGAGTAGCTGAAGGACAATTTCAAATTAACAGACTCGCTCTGTGGATCCCGCGAATAACCCTATCAATTGTAAAATCAGTAGAGTTAAATGATATACTTCAGCGACACACAAGGAAAATTCATTTCCAACAAAATAAAATATATCAGATAGCTATCCCAAATACTACTGACTATACATGGCGTATAACAACACCGAGCGAGCAACTACCACGAAATCTGTTTATTGTATTTTAGCGTCAAGCACGACGTAACGACCAGGAACTTAACAATGTTGTATTTTTTAACCCCAATGTCAGACGAATATTTGCTAGATTAAATTCTAAACAATATCCAGAATCAGCGATCGAGTGTACTTTTGCTGTTGATGCTACAAGAAACTTGTCCAGACCGTATCATTACCTGATGAACGCTATGCAAAAATATCAAGATGTTGGAGATGGATCTCAGATTTCTGTTGAGGAATTTCGATCGCTTTATCAAATATTTTTATTTTGATGTTTGTAAACATTCCGATCGTGCTATTGGATCAACTGCAGATATAGAAGTTAGCTGGACATTACGTACTGTTCCAGCTGATCTATGTAATGTATATGCACCAGTTGCTAGTGATCGTTTTGTAACGATTGACTCAGTAGGAGGTAAGATGTCAGTCCAAGTTTAATCTGACAACGAATATAATGAGATCTAAAATATATATTATAAGAGAAATATACTTGGCGTAAGGACAAATTCAAAAACTGTTAGTTGCAGTTGCTAAACGGCAGTCAGTTTCACTTAAAATAATACCTCAGTCGAAAAATGGTACTTCAACAAAATTGATGCTGACTCAGAAACAAATAAATAAACTTTAAGAAGGTAAACCTTTTATCTTAAATCTTTCAGCATCACAAATAACTGCAATGGCCCGTGCTGAGGTGAAAGGTGGATTTCTTGGACCTGCGATCGCAACACTAGCTAGGACAATATTACTAAAAATCTTGCCTGTGATGTCATCGTGATGCAAGGGAATTATTATAAATTTTTGCTAACAGATGCAGAAAAAAATAAAATTAAAGATATTAATTTTATAACAAATAAATACAATAAAGATGATGTATTAATGTTTGCACATTGCTGTCTCACCCAAACTGAGTTAGAAAATAGTATTAATTATCATATCTCTGAAGATTATTCTGTTAAATGTCGAGTTTGATGTTGCTGTTCTTGTTCTACCATCTGCAACAGATTTCACCGAGTTGCGATTAATTTTATAATATTTTGCAGCAGAGTAAGTTGAAGAAAATTTTAGTTTTTTGTTTGTTTCTAGATTTATTGAAATTACCTGTCTGGCAAATTTAATACCGCCAGTGTTTCCTTTTCTACTAGTTTCACTTGATGTAACAAGATCTAAATTCTCGATGCGATTATCTGTTTTTATTTTGTTCACGTAATCTATCACAAGTCCATCGTGAATAACATCATTAAATATCTCATAAATAAATCCGTGTGATAAATGATTAACTTTATCAGTTTTTACTCCGCGTCCCATAACCTTAAAATATCCATCATTATCTAAAAGTCCAACATCTTTTTTTTTTTGTTTTCTTTTTTCTATTTTTCTTTTTTTATATCTAATAATTCCACGATCACTAGCTTCACACATATCAGAAACTGGATGAGGTTGAAATTCATTTTGCAAAGATTAATTTTCAATATTATCATCATTAATCGAATTGTTAACTCTGTAAACTCGTTGTTCTACTGGAATTTCATCGCAGAATAAACTATAAATAAAATTCTTTCTTAGCATTTCTGTCCTTTCTGCATCATCACCTTTGATACTGATTCTGATTTCATATGATGTCGGCACACCGAAAGGCGCTTTATATTTCACATGAATCACAGATCCAATCGCATTTCCAGCATAATGATTGTAAATAGGATGAACATGATATTGTTCTTGCTCTTCTACTGTCAATTTGATATATCTCAAAATTTCGGCCATTATATTATATGTATTTCTAATTTCTAATTGATTATTCTCTGATAAAAATAACAGAAACAAAGGTAAAATAAAATTTACATGAAATTTAAAGTACTTCTTCACCTATTGTTAACGTATCAACATCAGCTATTAAAAATATTTCATCATCATGATAACAAAAATAAAATTTTATTCTACCACTTACTTTTCGATGACCTTCAAATAAATCTTTCATTGCAGATTTATTAAGTAGATACTTACTTCCTTTGATATTAACTTTCGACCTATCTAGATCAATGCTAAGTTTTGTATATTTTTGTTGACTGATTGGATCATGAAAGTTTTCATATCGCGAAATAAGTTCATCACTCAACTTTCTAAGATAATTAAAATATTTACTTTCATCTGATTTAACAAGCGAAAGTTTTAGTTTATCAAATTTACTAGAACATACACCTGAAATTTCGTTGTTGATTTCAGCAGTTAATTGTTGACTATCAACTATCAATGTTTTAATTTTACTGCTGTTTCCATCTGTTACTATTACATTTTCAAACATTGTTTCTGATGTTTAGACAAAATTAATTAAAGAATATTGTAATGGCTAATAGCAAGTGTATTAATTCCGTCTTTGCAATATCTTTTATCATCAAAATTACTTAATCCTCCTTTTATAATACTATGAGTTTCTAGTTTATGATAATTTGTTCTAATAACATTTATTTTTATAAAACTGACATTACCATCAAGTGCTGTTTTAAAATCATTAAAATGTACACATTTTTTAACATAACCACGTGGAATTTATTTTGCTTTTTTTTGTTAGTTTGTTATCATCAACAACTACAGCATACATCTTACTCCTTAGTACGACCAATTCTTTCACTGGAATAAACATAAATTCATCCTTCAGTTTTCCAATAATCTTTTTATTTTTATTATCATTAAACCAACTATCTCGTGGATAATCAGATACATCAAATAAATCTATGTTGTTATAAATATCCTGATAAACATCCTCACATTTTATATTGTATACTACCGAGTCAGTATCAGAAAATAGCAACTCTGAATTTGGTCATTGCTTTTAAACAAAACCATAGTGAAAATCATACATAAGCCATTTCGAAAGATCAAGTACAGCAATTCCAACATAAATAAGTTTATTCAACTTCAAATTTGTTTTTCGCCGCTGTACCTAAGCAGATTTTCATTAAATATTTTCATACTAACAAAATCATCATCATTAACAAGTTTATTTCCGTGACTAATGTCATTAACTATTTCTATATTGACTCTCTTTCTGATATCTTATATAGTTTTACCAAAAACGGAGTTATTCATCAACTTGAAATTTTTTTGCAAATTCTGTTTTAGCAATAGATCTTCATTTAGTGTTTGAGTCAGAATAATCTGACAGCCGTCATGACTGATTAAACTTTAAAACACGGTGAACTTTACGCAAGATTAAACCAGAATCTACTGCTTGTTTTAAAATTTTGTAATGTAATACATAATTTTGATTATGTAATAAATTTGGAACGAGCTTATTAACTATTGATCCAGTTGCTGTTGTTATTAATCTTTGTTCTTGTGATAATAAACTGTAATCTATCATCATCGACTCAGCCCAATAAGGATAATCATTATGTAAATCATGCAACGAGCTAGGATAAGATCAACTTCAACAAAATAACTAACATCATCTGGTAAATCTTTTTCAGTTCTCTGAGATATTGATCTAGATTCATCCAATAGAATTTACCGTATGGCATTGGTTCTGATAATTTAATTTGATGGAATATTTTTATCAAAATTGTTTAGGTATTTGTTGTTAGCAGCTGCATATTTTTTGTTATAATGCTGATACTTTATCGGATACTTTTTTCAATAAAATTAAACATATCAACATCAGTCAGCAGCTCCAGTTCTATTTTACTAGTTTTTAACAAAGCATCCCATGATAAACCTGGTGCTGAATAATACCAACAAGAATCTAGTTCATAATTTTCGTAACTTACTCAACGAAAACTTTCAAAGACATCTGTTAACAACAAAACATCAGTTTTCAGATAAATATCGTGATAGTCACCAAACGTTTTGCAGTTGAATTTATTCCAAATTTCTTGTGCATAACTATACTCATCATCTGTCATATTTTCATTTTTTAGTTGCGAATAAAATTTATCTTTGTCAGGTAGAGAAGTTTAATCGAATCTGCTCCAATTATCAAGATACTCATATGGAAATACTCCTTTTTTGTTAATGCAGTATAGTTATCTCCAAAGCAGTTTCTCAGATTATTAAAATTGTTAGAACCTTTAACAGGATCATCTAATGATGCTGCCATAAACTGAAGACTATCAATAAAAAGTAATTTGCTTAGCGTAACTGACATATACTTTTAAAAATTATTTGGAATACATTTTATCACATTATTTAGTTTTAGTTTAGCTTTAATTTCATCGTTGCTAAATGCTTCTACAATAATATGGCTGTCATAGCCTCTGAAATTATGTAAAATAACAGGAATAAAATCTGGTGCATGGAATTTCAAATTACACCTATCATGAGCTGCTCCACGATATTGGCCAGTTAAATGACAACGATCATGAACTATATCGTTATCTAATGTTTTTTCACAAATATGACAATTAATTGCACCAACAAATTCAATTTTCTGTTCTTGTGTTAATTTTTTCATTGTAATAGTTTTAGATAGTTTATTCGAACTTTTATCAACATTGTCTATCAGATTTTTCAATAGCCAAACAGCTGGATTTTCACCGCGATAGAGTTTTATTGATGTTGACAAACTATCATTAGCACAACAAACTATTTTGTAAAAGAGGTTACAAGGAATATGTTGCTGTATTTTTCTTGTACTTGATTTATTCGGGTTATTTTCCACTCCATCTACTGGAACAAGTAAACATTCAAAATCAGCATAAACAACAAACGGGATCTTTAGTTTATGATTATAGTTTTATAATTTTAATAGTTTTTCTTTTTCGTTTGGCATTGTTATTCGTCGAATATTAGCACAATATTTAAGATGATCTTGCAAACTTCTATCGGGTTTATTTGGTTTATTTTTATCTTCGGAAAATCCTTGCAAACATCTATAACAAAATTATTTTTTATCTTTATTTTTGTGATATTGTCATCCAACTAGTCCGTTAAAGTTCTTTATCCAACTGTAGTGATTTTTATAAAATAATAAATTTATTGTTGATTAACTAGTATTTTCTGAAATATATCTAGGGTAAACATTTTCTTTCTCATCTAGTCCAAATATATTAACTGAAATATTATTTTGTTTCTCAAATTTTGATATTTGATTTCCCGCTACTGGGAAATTTATTCCACCAAAATTAAGTTCATTTGTACATTGTAAACATTTTTCAACTCGCTCGGAATGTTTGTCTTGCAGATATAATGCAGATAAAACGGCCCACTTAAAACATTAATATCAACATTTTTTACATTAATGCAACATTTTTTATTTTTTATTTTTTGTGGAAGATCAACAAAAGAATTACCTCTTAATACATTGTATTTCATAACGTGAAATTAAATTTCTTTAATCATTCCAAACTTCCAACCTAAACCTGATGCAATATTTTCTATTCTTTTAAAATTTATTTCTTGATGTATCACATCAGCAACTAGAAAAATATATGTTCCAGCTAATATTCAACATGATTTAGCTGATAAATATGGATCAGCAATTTCACTATCAAAATTTACATTTTCAAAAATAATATAAAGTATATCTTTTTCATTTTCTTGAACAGCATGTAATTTAGAAAAAATAACGTGATATTGAACTATCAACTTAATAATTTTATGTAGAGCAAGTACATTATGTTACTATTGGTTGAAGTAAGTGAAATAAGTTTGTTGAGTTAAAATTTGTAAGCACATTTTGATCATCAAATTTGTAACTGTTATCAAAGCCAGAAAATGCTGTAGCAATTGTTTCTGCATTTATTTTGTTAAGGAGAACTTTTTTTTAGCAATATCTCTCAATTTTAACATTATATTATATAGGATTTTATATTTCTAATTGAAAATCTTCCTTAAATAATTTTGTCTAAACTTTATAAATAATATCCAGTAGTAGGGATTTATGTGTATTTCTGGATCAGAGACCCCTCCTCCACAACAAACATAAATGGTTATAAATTTTAGTGACATTTGGTCTAGAAATCACAATATGGTTTTTAGCCCAGAGATCTAAATTGGTCTAAAAAAAAAACGATGAAAAAGGGACAATTTGTACTTGTTTGGAAGTGGAGATGGGGTCTCTGGGCCAGAAACCACATAAACTACTATCCAATGCATTGTAGCTCAAGTAGCTTCTAAGGTCTTGGGGTACGAACATTTTGTATGTGTGCATGTAATGCTCTTTTCAGAAATACTTGTTATCTTAATCATGGCAAACGTTATATGGTATATGTGTGAGCAAGTTAACGCTTTCAGTAGAAGTAAATAGGAGTTTAGTTATTCAGTCTTGTTAACATTGTACATGATTGTTGCCCAGCATGAAAACTTTGCCGATTTAAAATTGATAGAACGTTGAATAATTATATGATTTTCCCAGAATTAGGTCACAAAGGCAGCGCAGGCAGTCAGGAAGGTTTCCCCTGCTTTCTTTGACTCCAAATGTTTTATTGTCCAGGTGTGCACATTCGACATATTGTTTGTTTTCGTTTTTCGTGTTACATAGAATTCTGATAATCATTGCTCACTTTTGAATCAAAATACGAATTAGAGGCAATGTAAGAGCCAAAACTGATTTCTGAACTGCAAAAGTAAAAAGGTTGCGATCCTTGTTTGCTTGATAAACTTACATTCCAATAACGGTGTCCATAAGTCCAATTTAAAGCGCTTCCTTCGCAATGAAAATCTGTTAGCTTCTTAGACATTTCATCTCCATAAAATCTAAGTAACTTTGGGATATCCCTGAACTATTGCTTCTGCTTTCATTACATAGGGAGTTTTTCTGACACCATCGTACAAAGCGATTAATCTTTATGTATCAGAATACTGGACCTAGAGATGAAAATTTATATTGTAAATAATGAAACGATACTGGGTACTCAGCTGTACTGTAGTTAAACTAAGTACAAGCTGTAACGATTAGTAACATGTTGCATTAGATTATTCATGGATAATTAAGAGAGCTGTGTCACTATCGTATATAACTTTTCTTTGGAGGAGGTGAAACTGTTTGTGACATACTTGTGTTGTCCTTAATATAGATTGTAAAATTACCCCCGTGTATAAAAGACCCTCCAAATACGGACCCAAGCGGATAACCATTTACTAAACTTTCAAGTTCACGGATTCTTTGAAAATTTAATTTTCTGTCTTGGAAATATGGCTACAGTGAAATTTGCTTATGGATTAATGTGTTGACGGATAAATGATTCCTTCTAGCTGGTATGTGCATTATTTGTCATTAAATATTGTAGGTATATTTTTGATTCAACTGGGGCACAATGGAGATGCCTAACAAAATCAGAATAAAGTATGTTTGACATAACACATTTCTGCTGTTACTAAGTTTTCTGTAGTTGTTAAGAGAGTTGGGAGGCTATGAAGTGTATAGGTCTATAGTCTATGTGCATAGATCAGTGTTTTCTGTCATAGTTCATTTCCACAGCATTGAGAATTTTATCCGATCTGTAGCACAGTAAATTTTCAGGTCGGCGTCATTAAATGTAGCTAACAGTATATAATTTGTTTCACACGAAGTATTTAAAACTAGTTAGGTAGCTTTAGCAACATTTAATGACGCTGACCTGAAAATGTACTGAGCTAGGCCTGCATATAGGATAAAATTGACCATGCTGTGTGGAACGAACTAGCATAATACCAAAAAGCTCGACATCATGTGCGTGTGTGTCTTTGTCTCTCCCGAAATGTTTTTGTATGGTGTGTTCTCATAGATGGATTGACCTTACGTTACTATGTTTTTGTTATATATTTGTTGTTGTTATTGTTTGATTTTAGAACAACTTCGTCGGACACAGCAGAAGAAAACAAGGGTGTCTTTTTTAAAAGTAGTTCTGAGCGCGTTGACACCTTGACTGAGACGACTGGTCTGAGATGACTAGACTGAGATAAGAAAAGTAAGGTTAGCAAAACAGCTAGATTTCTATGTCGCATGGGTGAGAAATAGTTGGATGGTATAGTGGTTGTAATGAATAGTATTTTTTGTAATGTAAGGGATAGTATACTTTGTAAGATTTTATCTCTTTCTCTTACATTTTAAGCTAAAAGAGGGCGTTTGGATAGTATGATATACTGGATGGTATAGTTGGTGTAATGGATAATATTCGTGTGGTGTAAGGGATAGATATTTTCTGAGATTCATATCCTTCTCTTACATTCTAAGCGAACACAAGGCATTTTGGATAGTGAGTATGATATGCTGGATGGTATGGCTGATGTGATGGAAAGTAGTTTTTTGGTTTAAGGGATAATATATTTTGTGAGATTTCATCGCCTTCTCTGATACTCTAAGTTAGCACAGAACTTTTTTGAATGAAGTGTTAGGTGATAGATGGTAAAGATGGTGTGATGGATAGTATATTATGGGATGTTGGATGGTATATAAGGTGTGTATGTTTTGTTTGCTTTCATCACCTTCTGTTTTTCTCTAAGCTAACACAAG